>WNWK01007355.1:0-95008 GCA_009830355.1 Cherax destructor | reverse complement strand
AGATTGAGCAAGGTCTCTGTTATAGCAATAATATCTATGTTTCATGCATTGAATTAATCTTAACTCATCTATCTTATTTCTTACACTCCTGCTATTAGTATAGTAAACCTTAAGGGAGCTAGTCTCTTGTTTCCCTCTGTTCCCCTTTGTTTGCTGACCTGATCCATTGTCTTTATTTGTAAATTTATGATGAATTTCTTTTATACCCTTACTGTTTTCAGCCTTAGTGTTCCTAACTGACTGTTTCCCACAACACCCACATACACATACTTAATTTTTGATGATTTTTTTAAAAAACGCATTTGGGATTGTATATCATATGTATTTTAAAATTTAGAATTTTACATAAATGCCTTTAGAAACTTTCTTGTAATCTATAATACTTTTGGTGTTAAATTATTATAGCATGGTATATATATATATATATATATATATATATATATATATATATATATATATTATATATATATATATATATATATATATATATATATATATATTAGTATCAATGTCTCTTAAATCTTTTGTACCATATTATGTAATAAAATATACCTATTGGTTAAAAAAAAAAAAAAAAAAGATAAGGTGGTAGGGGAAGTGGAATATTCAAATGGCTTTAGGAAGAAATCCAAATATTCTTCCTTGAATCCTTTTTATCCACTTCTCCCAGACTATGGGTCCCACAATTTGCACCAGAGGTGGAACTATATATATATATATATATATATATATATATATATATATATATATATATATATATATGTCGTGCCGAAAGGTAAAACTGGTCAATTAGCTAATACTCATCTAAAATTAAGTCCTTTCTAAAATTTTCTCTTATACTTGTAAAGATATATTTTTTAATTTATGTTAATGTAAAAATTAATCATTTTTTACCAAAAGAACCTTAGAAAACTTATCTAACCTTATTATAACAAACGCAGTTTAATTTTGCCTCATCCAACTAAATATATTTTAGATAAGTTGACAATAATTTAATATTAAACAAACATAATGAATTAATTTTTTTCGTTAGTTTCTGAATAATTTTTGCATACAAATTTTCGCTTGACATTCGGCAAGAAGAGCGTTGCTATTTAAGCCAAAATCCCAAGTTTTACCTATTCGGCACGACATTTATATATATATATATATATATATATATATATATATATATATATATATATATATATATATACATATATATACATACATACATATGTACCAGAAGATATTTTCAAGGCATATGAGTATACACTAGGAAGTATATTACAAAAGATATGTTCTTATATATAACAGACATACATCAGAAGGTGTATATGTGAGTGTATATACACGTATGTACAACTGAAAGTGCAAGTCTTTCAGTGTATATACACTGAAAGCTTACTTTAATACTTACTTTAGAGATTAAATTGTTTCTAATTGTAAGTGTACTGTTAACTGCAGCTGTAATGACCCTCGTGAAGCAACTAGTTCTTAAAGTTAACAAACTAACGTTTGGGAATACTCGTAGTAACCTTCAGTTCTATGTGAAGCTGTCTAATTCTTCAGTGTTATGTCCACTTCATTAACTTCATTATCTTCTGCTTCTTCCTCTTCTCCCTCTCTCATTACAGATATATTTACAGAGCTCTGCGCTGGTTCCGCGTCTCGGTGGGCCAATGTCGGGTCATTATTTCTGGGCATTCTTCGTCTGTGTCATTCCTTGGTTGTTATCTGGTCATTCCCCTCGTCATTATGTCTCATTCCACCCAGCTCTGACCCATCCTTCTTTCCTTATATATTTTTTTCTGGTTCCATCGTTGGCCTGCGTGCTGCCAGTGGTAACAGCCTGGTTGAACAGGTTTTGATTCACCAGGAGGCCTGGTCTGGGACCGGGCCGTGGGGGCGTTTTGTTTAGTGACTTGTTTTTTATTTCTTAATCCTTTAGGTTTCAGGTATCACATATCATCCCTCGATCTAAATACAACCACATTCTTTGTTTATGAGTTCAGTCTTTTTTTATCCTTGATTCATTCACCTAGATAATACACGACAGTTCTTAATCTAGATAGAAGTAGATAAATCTCAGCAGAAAGCCTCGGTGTGGCTTATTTCTCTCTCTATCTCTCACTTTTTTTATTACAAGGTTAGGTTATGAGTTCCTACCTTTATTTATAAGCTAAGACCTGTTACCTATCTCAGCTCATTTGAAAGCTTTTTTAATGTTATGAGACATACAAATAGGGAATAGGATAAAGTTGGAGCCATCTGCGGGCCAGCGATTTCATTTGGTCAACTGACATTATTTCAGTGAAGTCATTATGCTGTGTGAACATGTTCCAGACTCTAGTCATTCTGGGAATGAATGATTTCAGATGAAGTGATGTTCTTGGGAAGGGTACAACCAGAATGCAGTTGCTGTTCGCTGCCCGTCTTCTTGTGTAAAAGCTCTCTTTTTCGCTGACCACGAATGGAGCCAAGTGTGATACCTTAACAGCATTAGCCTTGTACATAACAGCAAAGTCACCCACATCCATCCGGTGTTGAAGTCTCTGCTGAAATGATAGATCTGTCCAGGCCGGATCCAGACGAGAGATGAGTCGTCTTGCTCTGTTCTCTGTTCTGTCAAGAAGTCGTAGGTGAGATGGGGGCTGAAAATCCAAGAAAGTGGAGCATACTTAAGCTGTGAGCGAACTTGTGTCTCGTACAGAGTCTTGCAGCTTCTACTGTCGAGCAAATGCGAGATACCTGGAATATACCTAGAGGATGTTCCGGGGACTCAACGTCCCCACGGCCCAGTCCATAACCAGGTCTTGCTGTGGATCAGGGCCTGATCAACCAAGCTGTTACTGCTGGCACCATGCAAACCGATGCACAAACCACAGCCCGGCTGGTCGGGAACTGACTTTAGGTGCTTTTCCAGCTCCCTCTTGAAGACAGCCAGGGGTCTATTGGTAATCTCTCTTATGTATGCTGGGAGGTAGATGAACAGTCTTGGTCCCTGACACTTACTATGTTGTCTCTTAGCATACTTATGGCGCCTTTGCTTTTCATTGGGGGGATGTTGCACCGCCTGCTGAGTCTTTTGCTTTAGTACAGAGTTATTTCCGTGTGTACATTTGGAACTAGTCCCTCTAAGATTTTCCAAGTGTATATTATCTTGTATCTTTCTCGCCTGCGTTCCAAGGAGTACAGGTCAAGAGACTTCAACAGTTCCCAGTAACTTAGGTGGTCTATTATACTTATACGTGCATTTGATGTAAGCTTCCTGGCCGCCTTCTCTCTCTCCACAGAGTTAGGTTATGGATTATCTTTAGGTTACCTGGAGGCTACCTGGAGGGCATTCCGGGGATCGACGTCCCCGCGGCCCGGTCTATGACCAGGCCTCCCGGTGGATCAGGGCCTGATCAACGAGGCTGTTACTGCTGGCTGCACGTAGTCCAACGTACGAGCCACAGCCCGGCTGATCTGGCACTGACTTTAGGTATCTGTCCAGCTCCCTCTTGAAGACAACCAGAGGTCTACTGGTAATTCCCCTTATGGCTGGTGGGAGGCTGTTGAACAGTCTTGGGCCCCCGACAATTATTGTATTTTCTCTTAGTGTACCAGTGGCGCCCCTACTCTTCACTGGAGGTACGTTGCACCGTCTGCCAAGTCTTTTGATTTCGTATGGAGTGATTTCTGTGTGCATATTAGGGACCAGTCCCTCCAGAATCTTCCAGGTGTAGAGTATGATATATCTTTCTCGCCTGCACTCCAGTGAATATAAGTCTAGTGCTTCCAGGCGTTCCCAGTAGTTAAGGTGTTTGATGGAACTTATACGTGCAGAAAAGGTTTTCTGTACATTCTCTAGATCTGCAATTTCACCTGCCTTGAATGGAGATGTTAACGTACAGCAGTATTCCAGCCTAGAGAGAACAAGTGAATTAAAAAGGATCATCATTGGCTTGGCATCTCTTGTCTTGAATGTTCTCATTATCCATGGTTATCTTTATTTACAAGCTAAGAGCTGTTATCAAACTCTGTTGGTCTGTCTGTCTGTCTGTCTCCCTCTCTCTCTCTCACTCTCTTTCTCACTCTTATAACTAAGGTATCATTCAGGAAGAATTAATCACATACACACGCAGTGAACACCCTGACATTATTGCTTCGAGCGTAACACTGATTAATAAGGTAAGTAATCATCGGTTAGCGCAACTTTCTATATAAGGGCGAGATAGTTTTAACCGGGATCTCACACATAAGAGAGGCGACAGTGTAAACTTTTAGACCAGCAACCTTCAGCACAGTCTATACACTCTAGCATAACACTAACATACTCAACACTGCACTCATCACACTGCAGCATGACACTAACATACTCAACACACTGCAGCATGACACTAACATACTCAACAATGCACTCATCACACTGCAGCATGACACTAACATACTCAACACTGCAATCATCACACAACACACTGCAGCATGACACTAACATACTCAACACTGCACTCATCACAATCCAGCATGACAGTACATACTCAACACTGCACTCATCACACGACACACTGCAGCATGACACTAACATACTCAACACTGCAATCATCACACAACACACTGCAGCATGACACTAACATACTCAACACTACACTCATCACAATCCAGCATGACACTAACATACTCAACACTGCACTCATCACAATCCAGTATGACACTAACATACTCAACACTGCACTCATCACAATCCAGCATGACACTAACATACTCAACACTACACTCATCACAATCCAGTATGACACTAACATACTCAACACTGCACTCATCACAATCCAGCATGACACTAACATACTCAACACTACACTCATCACAATCCAGCATGACACTAACATACTCAACACTGCACTCATCACAATCCAGCATGACACTAACATACTCAACACTGCAATCATCACACAACACACTGCAGCATGACACTAACATACTCAACACTACACTCATCACAATCCAGCATGACACTAACATACTCAACACTACACTCATCACAATCCAGCATGACACTAACATACTCAACACTACACTCATCACAATCCAGCATGACACTAACATACTCAACACTGCACTCATCACACTGCAGCATAACACTAACATACTCAACACTGCACTCATCACACTGCAGCATAACACTAACATACTCAACACTGCACTCATCACACTGCAGCATGACACTAACATACTCAACACTACACTCATCACAATCCAGCATGACACTAACATACTCAACACTGCACTCATCACAATCCAGCATGACACTAACATACTCAACACTACACTCATCACACAACACACTGCAGCATGACACTAACATACTCAACACTGCACTCATCACAATCCAGTATGACACTAACATACTCAACACTGCACTTATCACAATCCAGTATGACACTAACATACTCAACACTACACTCATCACAATCCAGCATGACACTAACATACTCAACACTACACTCATCACAATCCAGTATGACACTAACATACTCAACACTACACTCATCACAATCCAGCATGACACTAACATACTCAACACTGCACTCATCACAATCCAGCATGACACTAACATACTCAACACTGCACTCATCACAATCCAGCATGACACTAACATACTCAACACTGCACTCATCACAATCCAGCATGACACTAACATACTCATCACAATCCAGCATGACACTAACATACTCATCACAATCCAGCATGACACTAACATACTCAACACTACACTCATCACAATCCAGCATGACACTAACATACTCATCACAATCCAGCATGACACTAACATACTATCCAATCAGCATGACACTAACATACTATCACAATCCAGCATGACACTAACATACTCAAACTCACAATCCAGCATGACACTAACATACTCAACACTGCACTCATCACAATCCAGCATGACACTAACATACTCAACACTGCACTCATCACAATCCAGCATGACACTAACCTCCCCTGGCCACAATATTTATAAGGGCTGAAACTGACGCGCTAAATCTTCGCGAAATTAACAAACTAGACACGCTAATATTACCAGAGAAGTTGAACATAAATAATTACCTGGCTAACTGTACAACCAATTGATTGTTACATTGGTTTTAACACATAATGTACTAGGCATTGATCGTTCAGGCTGTGTATCGCCCGCTCATCACCAGCCAGGAATACTTTGGTCTTTAACTCTCAGTGTGTGTGTATACTGAGAAGTATAACGTCACTCAGCTAGTTACCGTTCTCTCTCTCTCTCTCTCTCTCTCTCTCTCTCTTCTGATCACAACGTAGCTGTCATCCTTTCGCCTCCCTCTAGGGCCACTCCTCTTCCCTCCTCAGTCCTCCTCCATGGCTCCGATCCATTCCCTTCCCATCCGCCTCCCCCCCCTGCCCCTCCCCCTTCCCCTTATCTGCCTCCCCTTCATTTATTACGATATCCATTACGCCTCCGTCATTGTGAGTTCCTCTCCTCCAGTTCACCACTTCCTCTACACACTTTTGTTGAGAGAGAGAGAGAGGAAAACATGATGGTTCTTACTGATTTTATCGCATGAGAAGAACTAACTAGAGTCTAGTGATCTCTGTCTTTATCTAGACGAATGCCTTTAGAATAGTATAGCAGAAGGTTCTCTCCTCACCCTCTGTTGTTCCAGCCACTCTGATGACTGGATGAATATTGAACAGGAAAGTTGTGAGTAATGTTTGTATGAACTTCAACTGCTGTCACTACTGCTACCACCATTAGTACTACTACTAGTACTACTACTAGTACTACTACTACCACTACTAGTACTACTACTACTACCACCACCACTATTACTACTACCATTACTAGTGCTATTACCACCACCACCACTGTCATGACTTGACAAATCTCTACACAGAGTGTAGACTGCTCAGTCAGAACCGACAGAGGGCAGTTGACTGGTGATTCACCTACAGACAGTGCCATGGTTCACTGCCCCCGCCGCCCAGTCCCAGAAAAGTGATCGATTCTGAACACGTATTTCCTGTCCGCTTTAATACAGAAAGATTTAACTGTAATCCTAGAAATTAATAATTATAGAGGAAGTGAAGAAACTAAATAATGCATGGTGAGAGTCCTTAGTGACCACATGGTTCTTAAGCATATAGACACGTGAAAATTAAGGAAGTTCATGGGCCCTGATGAACTGTTTTCGTGTGTTGTTAAATAATGCGAGTAAGTGACCAGTGGCAGCTGGTCACTTTACTAAATCAATATAAACAGATTTCCTGCTGATGACGTGGCAGATGCCTAATGTGATACCTACTGCATATTATAAATCGGGAGATAGGTCCTCTGCTTCGATATTTTAGTGACTACTTACAAAGGAGTAAAAGAGATGTGCCATTAGTGATTCAAGTTTATTGAAGCATATGCATTAAGAAGCCCGTCTCCCACGAGTATGCAAGTGCCACACTACTTACCTGTCTGCAAGTGCCACACTACGTATTTATAAGTGGCAGGGCGAACCATGTAGTACCTACATGTAAGGTGGAGGCGGCGGGGCTGGGGACGGCATACCAACTCACCGACACAGAAGAAAAACAAAATATATGATACTAATACGAATACGAAAAGTATAAAGATGTCCACCACAAGTTGTGGGAAGTGCAAGTGTAGGCGGGGTAAAAACTGACCCAGATATTAAGACATTCATACGGAAATAAAGGAATAAAGAACAGTCTTGGACTCAATTAAGGGAATATGGAGGGTCACGTACCACTGGTTCTCCGGGCAGCTACGGCCTTTGACTACTAGCAAGAGGCAATACCCTGACCCCTTTTCTGTGGTTCTGTATGGGAAGTGTATAGTAGTTATGTCTTATACATCTCACTTTTCTTGGGTTGAACTTCCATCGACGATATCTTTATTGTGAAGAGAAAATGTCTTTATAATAAAGATGCACAGACACATGAGTACACTGAGAGAAAACACAGTAAGTGTCAAGGGCCCAAGACTGTTTAACAGCCACCCATCATACAAAAGGGGAATTAATAACAGACCCCTGGCTGTCTTCAAGAAGGAACTGGACATATATCTAAAGTCAGTGCCCGATCAGCCAGGCTGATCGGGCACTGGAATGCCTACGGCCAGCAGTAACAGCCTGGTTGATCAGTCACTGATCCACCGGGAGGCCTGGTTGAGGACCGGGCCGCGGGGGCGTTAACCTCCTGAACAGCCTCCAGGTAGACCTCCCACCAGTCTGTAAGTAGCCTACACTGGCAAGGGTGCCACTCTGACACTACACCACATGGGTCAGTGACCACAGGCACGAAGATACACTTGTAGAACCAAACTTTGATCTGATTGGTTGCCTCGTGGTACTCAGATATGAGTTATGAGAGCCAATGAGCTGCTGTGCTTGGACACTAAAACTTGCAACACTTTCATAACATCCTTCTTCAGCCTACCGACCATCACAGACCTTCCTTCTGTTCTATATGTCCCCCTTCCCCTGTCCCAGACAACCCCTCCTTCTGTCCCATACCTCTCCCCCCTCTTTCTGTCCCATACCTCTCCCCTCTGCTTCTGTCCCATACCTCTCCCCCTGCTTCTGTCCCATACCTCCCCCCCCTCCTTCTGTCCCATACCTCTCCCCTGCTTCTGTCCCATACCTCCCCCTCCTTCTGTCCCATACCTCTCCCCCTGCCTCTGTCTCATACCTTCCCCTCCTTCTGTCCCATACCTCCCCCTGCCTTCTGTCCCATACCTCTCCCCCTGCTTCTGTCCCATACCTCTCCCTCCTTCTGTCCCATACCTCTCCCCTCTTCTGTCCCATACCTCTCCCCTGCTTCTGTCCCATACCTCTCCCCTCTTCTGTCCCATACTCTCCCCCTGCTTCTGTCCCATACCTCTCCCCCTCCTTCTGTCCCATACCTCTCCCCTCCTTCTGTACCATACCTCTCCCCCTCTTCTGTCCCATACCTTCCCCTCTTCTGTCCCATACCTCTCCCCCTCCTCTGTCCATACCTCTCCCCTCCTTCTGTCCCATACCTCTCCCCTGCCTCTGTCTCATACCTCCCCTCCTTCTGTCCCATACCTCTCCCCTGCCTCTGTCTCATACCTCTCCCCTCCTTCTGTCCCATACCTCTCCCCTCCTTCTGTTCCATACCTCTCCCCTCCTTCTGTCCCATACCTCTCCTCCTCCTTCTGTTCCATACCTCTCCCACTCCTTCTGTCCCATACCTCTTCCCCTCCTTCTGTTCCATACCTCTCCCACTCCTTCTGTCCCATACCTCTCCCACTCCTTCTGTCCCATACCTCTCCCCTCTTCTGTCCCATACCTCTCCCCTCCTTCTGTCCCATACCTCTCCCCCTCCTTCTGTCCCATACCTCTCCCCCTTCTTCTCTCCCATACCTCTCCCCCCTTCTGTCCCATACCTCTCCCCTCCTTCTGTCCCATACCTCTCCCCCTTCTCTCATACCTCTCCCCTCTTGTCCTTCCCCTCTTTTCCCACCCTCCTTGTCCCATACCTCTCCCTCCTTCTGTCCCATACCTCTCCTCTTCTGTCCCATACCTTCTCCTCCTTCTGTCCCATACCTCTCCTCCTCCTTCTGTTCCATACTCTCCCCTTCTGTCCCTACCTGCTCCTCCTCCTTCTGTTCATACCCTCCCTCCTTGTCCCATACCTCTCCTGCTTCTGTTTCCATATCTCTCCACCTTTGTCCCATACCTCCACTGCTTCTGCCCATACCTTCTCCCTCCTTCTGTCCCATACCTCTCCCTTTTCTGTCTTCCATACCTCCTCTTCTGTCCCAACTGTCTCTCCTCCTTGTCAGGTGACTTTTACTCATCGACTGTCTCTGTCCAGGGACTTTCTCAAGCTGTCCATAACTCTTTACGTGTCTATGGACTACTTCTCAACTCTGTCATGACTGTTTACTGTCTTCCCAGGGACTGTTTACTTGTCTCCAGGGACTGTTTACATGTCTCTCAGGGACTGTTTACTGTCTCTCAGGACGTGTTTACTGTCTATCAGGGACTGTTTACTGTCTATCGGGACTGTTTCGATGTCTATCAGGACGTGTTTACTGTTTCAGCAGTGTCTTCAGGGGACTGTTTACTGTCTATCAGGGACTGTTTACTGTCTCTCAGGGGACTGTTTACTGTCTATCAGGGACGTGTTTACTGTCTATCAGGGAGACTGTTACTGTGCTATCAGGACGGTTTAGTGTCTATCGGGACGTAGTGTCACAGGGACGTGTACGGTCAAGATGTTACTGTCTATCAGGGGACGTGTTTACGTGTCTATCAGGGGACGTGTTTACGTGTCTATCAGGGGACGTGTTTACGTGTCTATCAGGGGACGTGTTTACGTGTCTATCAGGGGACGTGTTTACGTGTCTATCAGGGACGTGTAGTGTACAGGGAGTATGGTCTATCAGGAACGGAGTGCAAGATGTTTACGTGCAGACTGATCAGGACGTGTTTAAGCGTGTCTATCAGGAGAGCGTGTTACGTGTCTATCAGGGGACGATGATACGTGTCAATCAGGGGACGTGAGGTCTATAGGGGACGGTTTACGTGTCATCAGGAACGGTTTGACGTGTACTGAGGGACGTGTTTACGTGTTATCAGGGACGTGTAGCTAATCGAGCAGATGAACGAGGATAAGGCAAGTGAACGGTACGTGAACGAGAAGATGAACGGCAGATGAATGAGCAGTGAACGACAAGATGAACGAGCAGATGAACGAGCAAGATGAAGAGCAAGATGAACGAGCAAGATGAACGAGCAGAGAACGAGCAAGATGAAAGTAATGAACGAGCAAGATGAACGAGCAGATGAACGGGCAGATGAAGAGCAGATGAACGAGCAAGATGAACGAGCAAGATGAAAATGAAGAGCTAGATGAACGAGCAAGATGAACGAGCAAGATGAACGAGCAAGATGAACGAGCAAGATGAACGAGCAAGATGAACGAGCAAGATGAACGAGCAAGATGAATGAGCAAGATGAACGAGCAAGATGAACGAGCAAGATGAACGAGCAAGATGAACGAGCAGATGAAGGCAGATGACACATGAGCAAGATGAACGAAGGCAAGATGAACGAGCAAGATGAATGAGCAAGATGAACGAGCAAGATGAACGAGCAAGATGAACGAGCAAGATGAATGAGCAAGATGAACGAGCAAGATGAACGAGCAAGATGAACGAGCAAGATGAACGAGCAGATGAACGAGCAAGATGAACGAGCAAGATGAACGAGCAAGATGAACGAGCAGATGAACGAGCAAGATGAACGAGCAAGATGAACGAGCAAGATGAATGAGCAAGATGAACGAGCAAGATGAACGAGCAAGATGAACGAGCAAAGATGAACGGCAAGATGAACGAGCAAGATGAACGAGCAGATGAACGAGCAAGATGAATGAGCAAGATGAACGAGCAAGATGAACGAGCAAGATGAACGAGCAAGATGAACGAGCAAGATGAACGGCAGGACAAGATGAATGAGCAAGATGAACGAGCAAGATGAACGAGCAAGATGAACGAGCAAGATGAACGAGCAAGATGAACGAGCAAGATGAACGAGCTAGATGAACGAGCAAGATGAACGAGCAAGATGAACGAGCAAGATGAACGAGCTAGATGAACGAGCAAGATGAACGAGCAAGATGAACGAGCAAGATGAACGAGCAAGATGAATGAGCAAGATGAACGAGCAAGATGAACGAGCAAGATGAACGAGCAAGATGAACGAGCAAGATGAACGAGCAAGATGAACGAGCAAGATGAACGAGCAAGATGAACGAGCAAGATGAACGAGCAAGATGAATGAGCAAGATGAATGAGCAAGATGAACGAGCTAGAGGAACGAGCAAGATGAACGAGCAAGATGAACGAGCAAGATGAACGAGCTAGATGAACGAGCAAGATGAATGAGCTAGATGAACGAGCAAGATGAACGAGCAAGATGAACGAGCAAGATGAACGAGCTAGATGAACGAGCAAGATGAACGAGCAAGATGAACGAGCAAGATGAACGAGCAAGATGAATGAGCAAGATGAACGAGCAAGATGAACGAGCAAGATGAACGAGCTAGATGAACGAGCAAGATGAATGAGCTAGATGAACGAGCAAGATGAATGAGCTAGATGAACGAG
Organism: Cherax destructor; assembly: GCA_009830355.1. Lineage (NCBI taxonomy): Eukaryota > Metazoa > Arthropoda > Malacostraca > Decapoda > Parastacidae > Cherax > Cherax destructor. Next base: position 82,863 of record WNWK01007355.1, on the reverse strand, counting down.
CAAGATGAACGAGCAAGATGAACGAGCAAGATGAACGAGCAAGATGAACGAGCAAGATGAACGAGCAAGATGAATGAGCAAGATGAATGAGCAAGATGAACGAGCTAGAGGAACGAGCAAGATGAACGAGCAAGATGAACGAGCAAGATGAACGAGCTAGATGAACGAGCAAGATGAACGAGCAAGATGAATGAGCAAGATGAACGAGCTAGAGGAACGAGCAAGATGAATGAGCAAGATGAATGAGCAAGATGAACGAGCAAGATGAACGAGCAAGATGAACGAGCTAGATGAACGAGCAAGATGAACGAGCAAGATGAACGAGCAAGATGAACGAGCAAGATGAATGAGCAAGATGAACGAGCTAGAGGAACGAGCAAGATGAACGAGCAAGATGAACGAGCAAGATGAACGAGCAAGATGAACGAGCAAGATGAACGAGCAAGATTAACGAGCAAGATTAACGGGCAAGATGAACGAGCAAGATGAACGAGCAAGATGAACGAGCAAGATGAACGAGCAAGATGAATGAGCAAGATGAACGAGCTAGAGGAACGAGCAAGATGAACGAGCAAGATGAACGAGCAAGATGAACGAGCAAGATGAACGAGCAAGATGAACGAGCAAGATTAACGAGCAAGATTAACGGGCAAGATGAACGAGCAAGATGAACGAGCAAGATGAACGAGCAAGATTAACGAGCAAGATTAACGAGCAAGATGAACGAGCAAGATGAACGGGCAAGATTAACGAGCAAGATGAACGAGCAAGATTAACGAGCCAGATGAACGAGCAAGATAAAAGGGCGGTGACCTCCGGAGGAGTCTTTAAGTAAACTCCAGGTAAAATGCACGTAAACTCCAAGAATATTGCAGATAAACTTCATGTAAACTGCAGGTAAACTGCGGTTAAGCTGCAGGTAAACTGCGGTTAAGCTGCAGGTAAACTGCGGTTAAGCTGCAGGTAAACTGCGGTTAAGCTGCAGGTAAACTGCGGTTAAGCTGCAGGTAAACTGCGGTTAAGCTGCAGGTAAACTGCGGTTAAGCTGCAGGTAAACTGCGGTTAAGCTGCAGGTAAACTGCAAATACACTGCAGGTAAACTCCATATAAATTGCAGGTATAGATATTCTCCATGTCTTCTAATACTGTGGGTTGTAGCCACGTTTTGATCTGATCTTCCAGATTCCAAGATTGTGGCACTCACCACCACCATCATGGACGATTGCGGCACTCACCACCACCATGGAGGATTGTTGCATTCACCACCACAATGTATGACTGTGGCACTCACCACCGTCATGAAGGACTGTGGCACTCACCACCGTCATGGAGGATTGTGGCACTCAGCACCACCATGGAGGATTGTGGCACTCACCACCACCATCATGGAAGATTGTGGCACTCACCACCACAGTAGAGGATTGTGACACTCACCACCGTGATGGAGGACTGTCGCACTCACCACCGTCATGGAGGATTGCGGCACTCAGCACCACCATTGAGGATTGTGGCACTCACCACCACCATCATGGAGGATTGTGGCACTAACCACCACCATCATGGACGATTGAGGCACTCACCACCACCATCATGGACGATTGTGGCACTCACCACCACCGTGGAGGATTGTGGCACTCACCACCACCATAATTGAGGATTGTGGCACTCATTACCACCATAATTGAGGATTGTGGCACTCACCACCACCATGGAGAATTGTGACACTCACTACCTCCATCATGGAAGATTGTGGCACTCACCACCACCTTAATTGAGGATTATGGCACTCACCACCACCATGGAGAGTTGTGGCACTCACCACCACCATCATGGAGGATTGTGGCACTTACCACCACCATGGAGGATTGTGACACTCACGACCACCATGGAGAATTGTGGCACTCACCACCACCATGGAGAATTGTGGCACTCACCACCACCATGGAGGATTGTGGCACTCACCACTACCATGGAGAATTGAGGCACTTACCACCAAAATGGAGGATTGTGGCACTCACCACCATCATGGAGGATTATAATAATAATAATAGTTTATTGAGACATGATACAAAGAATTACAATGGGTTATGAGGTGTACATGAGGTGTACATGAGGTGTACATGCCAAAAGCCACTAATATGCAGAGCATTGTGGGCAGACTTAAAATTAGTTTAAAACTAAATGGTAAGAATTATAGTAAACAGTTTACAATATAAGTATAGTTGAGTATTTAAGCTATGAGATTTGAACATAGTTTGAACATGACATTTTTGAAACATAATACTTTTATAATTTTGGATCATTTACAGTTTTATGTCTATATAATAAAAATATTAAATCAGATTAAACAAATTAAATCAATAATTTGTATTGCAATAACAGTTTATATGGTCATTAGATGAGTTACAAGGAGCACAAGGGTACATGAGGATGGATTTCTTTATATTAGGTTGTATTAATTATAACAGGTTTATACATTATGAGATATAACAGGTTTATACATTATGAGGTATTAGTTTCAACATTTGTACTAGATAATGTTTGATAAATTATTTTTCTTTGAGCAATTATGTAAGGGGTTTTGAGGCTATGGGAGTAACACAGTGAATAATATCATTTTGAGGCAGTGTAAAGTTATTTAATAACTTTGTAGGAAATGTAAAGTAGTGGGTATTTAGTTTTGGGCAAGTAGGTGGTTTTATAGCAGAGTTTTGAATTGATGTACAGACCGGGTTTCTTTGATAATCATGGGTAATAAATTCCAAATTTTTGGGCCTTTAATGTGGCACTCACCTCCACCATGGACGATTCCGGCACTCACTACCACCACCATGGAGGATTGTGGCACTCACCACCGTCATAGAGGATTGTGGCACTCACCACCACCATGGAGGATTGTGACAATTACCACCATCATGGAGGATTGTGGTAGTTCCCATCCCCATGAAGGATTGTGGCACTTACCATCCCCATGGAGGATTGTGGCACTTACCATCACCATGGAGGATTGTGGCACTCATCACCACCATGGAGGATTGTGGCACTCACCTCCAAAGTGGAGGATTGTAGCACTCTCCTCCAAAGTGGAGGATTGTGGCACTCATCACCACCATGGAGGATTGTGGCACTCATCACCACCATGGAGGATTGTGGCATTCACCACCACCTTAGAGGATTCTGGCACTCACCTCCACCGTGGAGGATTGTGGCACTCACCACCAGCATAGAGAATTGTGGCACTCACCACCACCATAGAGGATTGTAGCACTCACCACCAAATTGGAGGATTGTGGCACTCACCACTACCATGGAGGATTGTGGCACTCACTACCACCATGGAGGATTGTGGCACTCACCTCCACCATGGAGAATTGTGGCGCTCACCACCAAATGGAGGATTGTGGCACTCACCACCACCATGGAGGATTGTGGCACTCACTACCGCCATGGAGGGTTTTGCCACTCTCCTTTTCCATAGAGGATTCTGGCACTCACCACAACTTTGGAGGATTGTGGCACTCACCGCCGTCATGGAGGATTGTGGCACTCACTACGAACATGAAGGATTGCGGAACTCACCACCACCATGGAGGATTGTGGCACTTACCATCACCATGGAGGATTGTGGCACTCACCACCACGGTGGAGGGTGTCGGCACTCACCGTCATGGAGGACTGTGGCACTCACCACTACCATGGAGGATTGTGGCACTCACCACCACAATGGAGGTATTGCAACCCCAGAATGGGCCCCAATGTATATATATGTTTATATGAATTTTATATTGCATATAATTTTATATTGCTGATATTCTCGTTAATATCTTGCTCTATAACATTATTTGACCTTATTTGAGTTAGCTATTGTAATAGGTAGGATGTAATATTATATATTATGCTCATGTTTGTAGTAGCTGCCTTGGAGTTGGCAAACTACCGATTATGACACTACGCTTGTTATGTTGCCGGCGTCTAGTTGCTGGGAGGAGTCACGTGATTCCACCTGAGGTGGGTGGCTGCTGCTCCTTCCCCAAGAGCACTACGCAGCTGGACATCGTTGAGTCAATACCTCTCTCCTGTCCCTGCTTGTTTTCTCGCCATTTAGACTCTGTTTGGGTAGAGTATGTATTCGGTGGTGAGACGAAACATACTTCTCAGGACTCTGTGTAACTCTGTTCACAGAAGATAGACTAGACAGTGATTTTCGACGTTTTTCTGGGTTGTGTGTCACATTGACACTCTGAGATAACTCAGGTCTCTAGCTACAGCTCCTGACCTAATTCGATAAGTGCTCTGTCACAGTCTGGGATTGTTTATGCTGAACCTAGCTTCAGTAGAAAGGGAGTTTTGTGACTGTTTTGGAGGATCTAATGATGGTCCCCAGTTAGGGTCGATTTTCTATCTCCTGGTTCCTGACGCTGTGTTGCTGTTGCGTGTTATATTGCTGTTCTGCGAATTGGTCATTTTACTGGTCAATCAAGCTGTTCTGATTGTCAGTTTGTTAGAGAAGCTAGCTTATGAGAAGTTCAGTCGGACACTGGTTGGGTCGAGTCTTAGAGTTACCGGGAGCTCACTCATACACACATATATATTCTTATTTGCATATATCTGTATTATTGTAATTACTGACATTGTACCTGATGGTACTTCAGAGGCATTTGGATATATGTGCCCTCAGCACAGCCTTAAGGTATATGATAGCAGTGTAGGAGCTAACCTCCTAATTAACCTCCTAATGCATTACTTAATGAACATCCTGATCATATGTACATTTATTTACTTTGAAACCCTAGACGCTAACTTTGTTAATAAACATATTAAATTTTATGCTTTGGTTAGTACCCTACCAGTTGTAATCCTCCTGGAGACTTGAATATATCGGATAACTGGACCAGGATACTGATTTTGTTGCAAAAGCCCAGTAACAGGCTGGATGCTAGAAGGGCTATCCTTTCTAGTGTTCACTGGAGATGTCTATTACTAATAGATATCGTGTCATTTTGTAACTGGAGGATTGTGGCACTCACCACCATCATGGAGGATTGTGGCACTCACCACCATGGAGGAGTGTGGCACTCACCACCATCATGGAGGATTGTGGCACTCACCACCACTATGGAGGATTGTGGCACTCACCACCACCATGGAGGATTGTGGCACTCACCACCACCATGGAGGATTATGGCACTCACAACCACCATGGAGGATTGTGGCATTTACCACCACCATGGAGGAGTGTGGCACTCACCACCGTCATAGAATCTGTAGCACCTGCCAACTACATTATTGGACCAGGAGTAATATAGAACACTGTAGACGACGTTTCGGTCGGTCCCGGACCATTATACAAAAGGTTTGTTTTGTATCAAATGTGTTTCCGTAGTATCCCTCTTATATACATACATAACGATGTTTTTCCCTCTGTAAAAACTTTATTGAAGACTTGGACTTCTTTCAAGCCGTCTGTGAAGTCTTTCTATTTTAAGTCACGTAGATCAGTAGTCTAAAGCTGTTACTTGTCAGGATTGTGGTTTAAGTTTCCTTCTGTTTATTTACTAACAATCGTCCATTAGAACTTATCATGAATTAGTTTATAGCTAGACATGTACAAGACAGACTTGCTCGCTTTATATATTTTACTCCTGCTTGTCAGCGCCTCGTCCTTGTAACTATCCTTCTCTTAGTTTTAGACGTGCCAGTTAGTTAGGCAAAGGAAAGTCTGTGTTTAACTCACCAGGAACTCTCAGCTGCATGGGGATTAAATCACGGTCAGTGTGTCTGTCTCTTCATTACAGAGCTGAAGAGTGCTACGTCGCTTGCTGGGTTAAAGGTTTAAGATAGGTTGATAGGTTTATGATCTGTCGATTGTTCGAAGGTCTTTAAGACTGTTTTGCTTGTATGCTAACAGCCATGAACACTTTAATTGTTAATTAAAATAAAGACTAAATCACTGGGAGATGTACTCTTCGCCGTGTATGTGGGGTAAAAGATAAATACCTCTCGGTATATATACATTAAAAGATACGCACCCCTCTGGGTATATACATAGAGATACATACCACTTGGTGTATTTACCAACAATGTTTATAGCAGACTTAAAATTTGCCGTACTGACTAAGGAAAAAAATTCACGTAGATAAGAGTTTTACTGACGTCAGCTGATGAGCCAGTGTGTTACCCTGTTCCATTCCCATGTACTAAAAAAATATGTGGATTTCAATCTATGTAAAGGAGAATTTGAGTCTATTTTGGTTGATTTATGGGGTGTAAACCTGTCTAGACGAGGCTAATTAAAGCAACATGTCACATATACACCACCGATCGAAAATATTTTAATCCCAAATATGGGAGTATTGGAATTAAAGTTCTATAAACATAAACTGATATATAAAACCACTCAACATGTACATGCACTCAGTAAACACATGAAGAGAGAGACACTCATCAGAATATTACGATTGGTTAGGTTGGTTAATGAGGCTTAAAGCCCGTTGGCTACACTAGGGTCATTAAGGCTGCACGTAGCCCCTTTTACCAGGCACAAGTACTTTAATCCCTAAAACTGGGATTTAAGTAAACGGTATTTATATTTTATTTAACAGTTAGGATAGGTTAAGTAAGATTTGTCAGGAAACACGACAAGTGTTGCCTGACGCGGGTCTTAGTCATATGATGACCCGCCACAGGAGCTTTTGGTCATCTGCCCGAGGCCTTCCGCTGGCTTACTGGTCCACCCCTTTAAAAAAAGGGTTATAGTTATTTTAATAATATGAAGAAGGACCTGAATCTATGAAATGAAAGATATAAATCTACGAAAAGTACACGAATCTATGTAAGGCAATACCTGAATTTACTACAGAGAAAAATGACCATACATAGATTTTACATCTATTTTATGGATTTGAATCTATATAAACAAGAATCTAAATTTATGAAAAACATTGAATCAAGAGTTTCGTGAGAATCTAGACTGATTCTCTGTCGTTCGCCCTGTCGAAATTTGACGTTTAGGCTGCAGGCCTGGGAGTTGTTACCATGGCGACATATAAACATGTTTGACAGGCCTTATCGCTGCTGGGATCTATAATACACGGCAACTGGAGCCCACTTTACGACTTGTGTTAGTTGCTCCCCCCCCCAGGGGGGGCAGTAAATATGGTAATGTGGGCCTGGCTCTCAAATGCTAGTCTTCGTACGCCTTGTCTACTCTGATACTATCTTACACCAACACATTCTAATTTCCTCGCATTTCAAAAAAAAAAAATCTTTCTTTTTATTCCCTATTAATGTACACGAAAAGCCAGTGTCTATTCAAATAAAATCAATTAGTTTTATATATTAAGAACATTCGCTATGGAGAAACTGGGAAGACCGTGATGAACAGAGTTTAATGTAAAGTTGAGTGTACCCTTGAGAATAACGGGACTGACAGTTCTATGGCATTAAGAGCATAGCAGCGTCTTGCCCAGTGAACCAGCCTCCGTTATTACACACCGAATTGACGTACGATGCCGGGAATATCTCTCCCTCTTTTGCTTCACTGTCAAGCGCTGGAAATGTACGACTTGATGCCAAGACGTAGCGAATATGAAAATAAGAAACTGACTATCATAAATAACGTAAAAGATGGATGACTTTAAGGAGGTACAAATCATGAGGAAGGAGATTTATTGATCACTTGGCAACTCTGCCGGTCACTGGAAACTGCTGACCAATCACATTATCATTCTAATGCTCGCTGTAATTTATGTTTTATTCAGATTGCTATAATCAAGGCATAAATTCGCAGTTACGCTCTAGAATTAACTCTTCAGATGTTCATTTTTATTGGAAGTTTTGATAGACAATAATCAGGGAGTCCAATGGCTTGGAATCTTCGATAATGGCTCAACACCGAGTGAGTTATATATTACGAGACCGTATAATGATTCTGTCTGGTAATTGCCAAAATCACAGTCGTGGCTGGTAAGTTAGTTAGGCATTTCGTGTACTAATAACCGTGGCAGTTGAATGGCCTTGAGCACAAGAAAGGAGAAAAAGGAGAACTGTTCTCTAACACAAAACAACCTTGGCCACGTAGAGATGGATTCCGAAACCCTGTTAACCAGTGTTGTATCTCAGGATGGACAGAAACAATGTATACTAACTGAGGGTGAAATAACTAGTATCAAATAACTAGCATAAAATAACTAGTATAAAACAGGTGAGTAGCTGGGGAGCTTTGCTACTTCAGGACGCTGCTATTTCAGGACGCTGCTACTTCAGAATGCTGCTACTTCACGACGCTGCTATTTCAGAACGCTGCTACTTTAAGACACTGCTAATTCAGGATGCTGTTACTTCACGACGCTTCTACATTAGGACGCTGCTACTTCACGAGGCTTTACGACGCTGATACTTCACGATGCTGCTACTTCATGACGCTGCTACTTCACGACGCTGCTACTTCACGACGCTGCTACTTCACGACGCTGCTACTACTGGACGCTGCTACTTCACGAGGCTTTACGACGCTGATACTTCACGATGCTGCTACTTCAAGCTGCTGCTCCTTTAAGCTGTTGCTGCTGCTGCTTCAAGCTGCTACCTGGAGGGTATCCGTACATCAACGCCCCCGCGGTCCGGTCCATGACCAGGCCTCCTTGTGGATCAGGGCCTGATCAACGAGGCTGTTAATGCTAGCCGCACGTAGTCCAACGTATGAACCACAGCCTGGCTGATCTGGCACTGACTTTAGGTATCTGTCCAGCTCCCCTTATGGCTGCTGTGAGGCGGTTGAACAGTCTTGGACCCCGGACACTTATTATGTTTTAGTGTACTAATGGCGCTTCAAGTTGCTGCTCCGTCAAGCTGCTGTTGTTTCATGCTACTGCTCCTTCATGGTGCTGTTGCACCTTCAAGCTGCTGATGTTGCTTCTAGCTGCTGCTGCTCCTTCAAGTTGCTGCTGCTCCTTCAAGTTGCTGCTGCTCCTTCAAGTTGCTGCTGCTTCTTCAAGCTCCTGCTGTTTCTTTAAGCTGCTGCTGCTTCATGCTGCTGCTCCTTCATGGTGCTGCTGCTCCTTCAAGCTGCTGCTGCTCCTTCAAGCTGCTGCTGCTCCTTCAAGCTACTGCTGCTCGTTCAAACTGCTGCTGCTCCTTCAAGCTACTGCTGCTTCAAGCTGCTGCTGCTGCTCCTTCAAGCTACTGCTGCTCCTTCAAGCTGCTGCTGCTGCTCCTTCAAGCTACTGCTGCTCCTTCAAGCTGCTGCTGCTGCTGCTCCTTCAAGCTACTGCTGCTCCTTCAAGCTACTGCTGCTTCAAGCTGCTGCTGCTGCTCCTTCAAGCTACTGCTGCTCCTTCAGCTGGCTGCTCTGCACTGCTGCTCTTCAAGCTACTGCTGCTCTGCGCCTTCAGCTACTGCTGCTCTTCAAGCTGCTGCTGCTGCTCCTTCAAGCTACTGCTGCTCCTCTCGCTGCTGCTGCTTCAGCTCTGCTGCTCCTTCAAGCTACTGCTGCTCCTTCAAGCTGCTGCTGCTGCTCCTTCAAGCTACTGCTGCTCCTTCAAGCTACTGCTGCTCCTTCAAGCTGCTGCTGCTCCTTCAAGCTGCTGCTGCTGCTCCTTCAAGCTACTGCTGCTCCTTCAAGCTGCTGCTGCTCCTTCAAGCTGCTGCTGCTCCTTCAAGCTACTGCTGCTCGTTCAAGCTGCTGCTGCTCCTTCAAGCTACTGCTGCTCCTTCAAGCTACTGCTGCTCCTTCAAGCTGCTGCTGCACCTTCAAGCTACTGCTGCTCCTTCAAGCTGCTGCTGCCTACTGTCTGCTCTTCAGCTCTGCTGCTCCTTCAAGCTACTGCTGCTCCTTCAAGCTGCTGCTGCTCTTTCAAGTACTGTGCTGCTTCGTCTGCTCTTCAAGCTGCTGCTGCTCCTTCAAGCTACTGCTGCTCCTTCAAGCTGCTGCTGCTGCTCCTTCAAGCTACTGCTGCTCCTTCAAGCTACTGCTGCTCCTTCAAGCTACTGCTGCCCTCACTCCTTTCCGCTGCTGCTGCTCCTTCAAGCTACTGCTGCTCCTTCAAGCTGCTGCTGCTCCTTCAAGCTACTGCTGCTCCTTCAAGCTGCTGCTGCTCCTTCAAGCTGCTGCTGCTCCTTCAAGCTGCTGCTGCTCCTTCAAGCTGCTGCTGCTCCTTCAAGCTGCTGCTGTTCCTTCAAGCTGCTGCTGCTCCTTCAAGCTGCTGCTACTTCAAGCTGCTGCTGTTCCTTCAAGCTGCTGCATCTGCTCCACCTCCACGCCTTCAACGTGTCTTGGAGCAACACTCGTATTTGACACTATCTCACAATGTCTGTATCGAAGAAAAAAGTGAAATATATCACTCCGATTAAAAAACACACACACAAGAATAGGATTGCTCTTCTCTGTGAGGTAAGTTATGTAATTGTGATGGATAGTGGACAGCGAACTATGACACCATTCCAGTGGGTGATGACAATGATATGATTCCAGTGGGGGGGTACTGGCACTGTGATAACACTAACATGATTCTAGTGGGTGATACTCCCACTGTGATGAAACTGACACGATTCAAGTGGGGGTACTCCCACTGTGATGACACTGACACGATTCCAGTGGGGGTTCTCCCACTGTGATGACACTGACATAATTCTAGTGGGTGGTACTCCCACTGTGATGACACTGACATGATTCTAGTGGGTGGTACTCCCACTGTGATATCACTATGATTCCAGTGGGTGGTAGTCCCACTGTGATGACACTGACATGATTCTAGTGGGTGGTACTCCCACTGTGATGACACTATGATTCTAGTGGGTGGTACTCCCACTGTGATGACACTATGATTCTAGTGGATGGTACTCCCACTGTGATGACACTGACACAATTCCAGTGGGGGTACTCCCACTGTGATGACACTGACATAATTCTAGTGGGTGGTACTCCCACTGTGATGACACTGACATGATTCTAGTGGGTGGTACTCCCACTGTGATATCACTATGATTCCAGTGGGTGGTAGTCCCACTGTGATGACACTGACATGATTCTAGTGGGTGGTACTCCACTGTGATGACACTATGATTCTAGTGGGTGGTACTCCCACTGTGATGACACTATGATTCTAGTGGATGGTACTCCCACTGTGATGACACTGACACAATTCCAGTGGGGGTACTCCCACTGTGATGACACTAACAGTATTCTGCAAAAGAAAAAAAATATGTTACTACTACTACTGCTACTGCTACTACTACTACTGCTATTACTACTACTACTACTAGTATTACTTCTACTACTACTACTATTGCTGCCACTACTACTACTACTGTTGCCACTATTACTACTACTACTACTGTTGCCACTACTACTACTACTACCACTAATAATAATAATAATAATAATAATAATAATTATATTCGTCCGTGAAGTGAATGTTCAATACATATTTCAAGAATTCTGCTGGAAAGGTGAAGCTTCATTTGTAAAGTTGCTATAAGATAATGTCGCACCAACGTACCATCACAGTAAGATTATGTCGCACCAACGTACCATCACAGTATCAGCATTTGGTTATCAGCGTAGTTTATAGTGGGTGATACGCGTCAAACATTCACATCAGTGGGTTATAAGCGTAGTTTATAGTGGGTGATACGCGTCAAACATTCACATCAGTGGGTTATAAGCGTAGTTTATAGTGGGTGATACGCGATCAAACATTCACATCAGTGGGTTATAAGCGTAGTTTATAGTGGGTGATACGCATCAAACCTTCACATCAGTGGGTTATAAGCGTAGTTTATAGTGGGTGATACGCGTCAAACATTCACATCAGTGGGTTATAAGCGTAGTTTATAGTGGGTGATACGCATCAAACATTCACATCAGTGGGTTATAAGCGTAGTTTATAGTGGGTGATACGCGTCAAACATTCACATCAGTGGGTTATAAGCGTAGTTTATAGTGGGTGATACGCATCAAACCTTCACATCAGTGGGTTATAAGCGTAGTTTATAGTGGGTGATACGCGTCAAACATTCACATCAGTGGGTTATAAGCGTAGTTTATAGTGGGTGATACGCGTCAAACATTCACATCAGTGGGTTATAAGCGTAGTTTATAGTGGGTGATACGCATCAAACCTTCACATCAGTGGGTTATAAGCGTAGTTTATAGTGGGTGATACGCGTTAAACATTCACATCAGTGGGTTATAAGCGTAGTTTATAGTGGGTGATACGCATCAAACCTTCACATCAGTGGGTTATAAGCGTAGTTTATAGTGGGTGATACGCGTCAAACATTCACATCAGTGGGTTATAAGCGTAGTTTATAGTGGGTGATACGCGTCAAACATTCACATGAGTGGGTTATAAGCGTAGTTTATAGTGGGTGATACGCGTCAAACATTCACATCAGTGGGTTATGAGCGTAGTTTATAGTGGGTGATACGCGTCAAACATTCACATCAGTGGGTTATAAGCGTAGTTTATAGTGGGTGATACGCATCAAACCTTCACATCAGTGGGTTATAAGCGTAGTTTATAGTGGGTGATACGCGTCAAACATTCACATCAGTGGGTTATAACGTAGTTTATAGTGGGTGATACGCATCAAACCTTCACATCAGTGGGTTATAAGCGTAGTTTATAGTGGGTGATACGCTCAAACATTCACATCAGTGGGTTATAAGCGTAGTTTATAGTGGGTGAAACGCGTCAAACATTCACATCAGTGGGTTATAAGCGTAGTTTATAGTGGGTGATACGCGTCAAACATTCACATCAGTGGGTTATAACCGTAGTTTATAGTGGGTGATACGCGTCAAACATTCACATCAGTGGGTTATAAGCGTAGTTTATAGTGGGTGATACGCATCAAACATTCACATCAGTGGGTTATAAGCGTAGTTTATAGTGGGTGATACGCATCAAACTTCACATCAGTGGGTTATAAGCGTAGTTTATAGTGGGTGATACGCGTCAAACATTCACATCAGTGGGTTATAAGCGTAGTTTATAGTGGGTGATACGCATCAAACATTCACATCAGTGGGTTATAAGCGTAGTTTATAGTGGGTGATACGCGTCAAACATTCACATCAGTGGGTTATAAGCGTAGTTTATAGTGGGTGATACGCATCAAACCTTCACATCAGTGGGTTATAAGCGTAGTTTATAGTGGGTGATACGCGTCAAACATTCACATCAGTGGGTTATAAGCGTAGTTTATAGTGGGTGATACGCGTCAAACATTCACATCAGTGGGTTATAAGCGTAGTTTATAGTGGGTGATACGCATCAAACCTTCCCATCAGTTGACAGATGATCCGATAGATCATTATTTACAAGGTTAAACACCGGTGGGCACTTTGTAAAATTTCCAGTGTAGAGATAGATAGGGGTTCACCACATACTGACATAAATCCTGATTTTATCTCCTACGTTTATCAATATATGGTCGCTCGGAGTTACGTCCAATATAGATGACAAAATGTAAATCAGCTGACTTGAATCACGTGACTGCTAAGCCGCCTCAACGCTAAAACTTGTTTGATGTGTTTTGAACGTGTTTTTTGTCACTCTGTCTCACTATAATGAGATGGTTTCTCTGGTACAGGATATACATCAGGTGTGTATCTCCCAGTGTATATATATCAGGTGTGTATCTCCCAGTGTATATATATCAGGTGTGTATCTCCCAGTGTATATATATCAGGTGTGTATCTCCCAGTATATACATCAGGTGCGTATCTCCCAGTGTATATATATCAGGTGTGTATCTCTCAGTGTATATATATCAGGTGTGTATCTCCCAGTATATATACATCAGGTGTGTATCTCCCAGTATATACATATCAGGTGTGTATCTCCCAGTATATACATATCAGGTGTGTATCTCCCAGTGTATATATATCAGGTGTGTATCTCCCAGTATATACATCAGGTGCGTATCTCCCAGTATATATACATCAGGTGTGTATCTCCCAGTATATACATATCAGGTGTGTATCTCCCAGTGTATATATATCAGGTGTGTATCTCCCAGTGTATATACATCAGGTGTGTATCTCCCAGTGTATATAAATCAGGTGTGTATCTCCCAGTGTATATATATCAGGTGTGTATCTTCCAGTGTATATACATCAGGTGTGTATCTCCCAGTGTATATATATCAGGTGTGTATCTCCCAGTATATACATCAGGTGCGTATCTCCCAGTGTATATATATCAGGTGTGTATCTCCCAGTGTATATATATCAGGTGTGTATCTCCCAGTATATATACATCAGGTGTGTATCTCCCAGTATATACATATCAGGTGTGTATCTCCCAGTGTATATATATCAGGTGTGTATCTCCCAGTGTATATACATCAGGTGTGTATCTCCCAGTGTATATAAATCAGGTGTGTATCTCCCAGTGTATATATATCAGGTGTGTATCTTCCAGTGTATATACATCAGGTGTGTATCTCCCAGTGTATATATATCAGGTGTGTCTCTCCCAGTGTATATATATCAGGTGTGTATCTCCCAGTATATATACATCAGGTGTGTATCTCCCAGTATATACATATCAGGTGTGTATCTCCCAGTGTATATATATCAGGTGTGTATCTCCCAGTGTATATACATCAGGTGTGTATCTCCCAGTGTATATATATCAGGTGTGTATCTCCCAGTGTATATATATCAGGTGTGTATCTCCCAGTATATACATCAGGTGTGTATCTCCCAGTGTATTATATAAGGTGTGTCTCTCCCAGTGTATATATATATCAGGTGTGTATCTCCCAGTATATACATCAGGTGTGTATCTCCCAGTGTATATATATCAGGTGTGTATCTCCCACTGTATATATATCAGGTGTGTATCTCCCACTGTATATACATCAGGTGTGTATCTCCCACTGTATATACATCAGGTGTGTATCTCCCAGTGTATATACGTACATCAGGTGTGTATCTCCCAGTGTATATACATCAGGTGTGTATCTCCCAGTGTATATACATCAGGTGTGTATCTCCCAGTGTATATACATCAGGTGTGTATCTCCCACTGTATATACACCAGGTGTGTATCTCCCAGTGTATATTCATCAGGTGTGTATCTCCCAGTGTATATGCATCAGGTGTGTATCTCCCACTGTATATACGTCAGGTGTGTATCTCCCACTGTATATACTCCAGGTGTGTATCTCCCAGTGTATATTCGTACATCAGGTGTGTATCTCCCAATGTATATACATCAGGTGTGTTTCTCCAAGTGTATATACATCAGGTGTGTATCTCCCAGTGTATATACGTAAATTAGGTGTGTATCTCCCAGTGTATATGCATCAGGTGTGTATCTCCCACTGTATATACACCAGTTGTGTATCTCCCAGTGTATATACGTACATCAGGTGTGTATCTGCCAGTGTATATACGTACATCAGGTGTGTATCTGCCAGTGTATATACGTACATCAGGTGTGTATCTGCCAGTGTATATACGTACATCAGGTGTGTATCTGCCAGTGTATATACGTACATCAGGTGTGTATCTGCTAGTGCAGGGTATTACCCCCAAAAAAATTTGTGTACAAGGAAATTCCCCACTAGACTTGAAAGTCCACAGAGTCCGGAACACCAGGAGCATTCAAATTGAAAATAGTTTATTCAATCCATCTGTATGGAGAATACAGTCATACAAACTGAAAAGTGTGTATTATACGCGATAAATCAACTTTAAAAATATAACACAAAATTATCAAAATAATAAAATGAAAAATAAACTGCGAGAAATAAAAATTAGTAACAGACAAATTTAATAAAAATCTCATTAAGAAACTAAAGAATTTCATTGAAAACATTTTCACTTTAGGTTTTGGAGTAATAATGTTGTTTAATTTTTGATACATCAGCAAAATTAGGGCATTTTTTATGTCAGAGAAATGTGGACACTGTCTTCGGCGTTCAGCCGATTTACCTGGAGTTTACCTGGAGAGGGTTTCGGGGGTCAACGCCCCCGCGGCTCGGTCTGAGACCTGACCTCGACTTGGTTTATAGACTTTATTTTCAAAAAAGAAATAATGAAACATAAAATTGAATATAAAATTAATAGCAAGCCACCAAACATTTATATTAAAATCTGAGCACTTTCAGATATCTATAAATGGAATCATAAATTCTGGTCACAGACCGGGCCGCGGGGGCGTTGACCCCCGGAACTCTCTCCAGGTAAACTCCAGGTGTACACTCCTAATTGTTATGACAAATCGCAAAACACTACCTTACCTTGGTCATCAAAAGTCTTAAACCTACTAACATAAACAGTTATTGATAGCAAGATAGGACACTGGGCCAAAAGTTAGGTGATGGTGTGTCAACAATGGGTCGTACGGTTGTCGTGTCGGCTCCCGAGTCACTGCTGACACTCGTGGTGTTGCCAGCCGCTCCAGTCCTTACCCGTTTTACATCATTGCCAACTTAAGAAATAATCCCTACAAATTAGATTTTTAATTTTATTAAGAAACTACAAATTATTTGTTTGAAAAAATATAACTTTCGTAATTTGCCTCGTCTATTAAATAATAGATTTTTTGTGCAATTTTATGTACGAATGTTTATTGAGCATTCATTACCTCCAAGATTTTCATTTTTACCCCATTTGGGGTAATTTACCCCAGTTCCCCGACCCCTGTCCTAGTGTATATACACGGATAGATGTGAAACTTTCAGTGTATATACATTATAGGTATGTAGTTTCCTTTCAGTGTTCATACACTGAAAGTTACATCTCTCAGTGTGCAGAATCAGTCAATAATCCTCAGTGGTAAATATCACAACCTAGAGAACACGGGCTCGATTTCCGAGTTGGGTGAGACTCACAGGGCGTCCCTCGGCACCTGTCCCCTCAGTAACAAAGTGCCCGGGTGCTAGTCGACTATTACTATACTTTAAATAGAATTAGGCTTTGAAATAGAGATAGGATAATAGTTGTTAGTTTGTAAACCCAGTTATGCATAAAACTATCAAAAAATCATCTGAAGCTGCTCATAATAAACGTTCTAATACGTTCATAGGAACGTGCAGGAACGTTACTTGCCAAGTAGCGTGGAAATTGCCTTCTTGGAAACCGGATGACTTGCCCACGTGAATCTAGACTTAGGTTAGATAAGGTTTATCCTGACGCAGATCTTAGTCACATGGTGTGACCCGCTACTGGATTTTTTAGTCATCTGACCGAGGCCTTCCTCTGGCTTACTGGTCCACCCCTTTAAAAATTAGGGTTATAAGTATGTTGAATCTAGGCATTGAGAACATAAGAACATAAGAACATAAGAAAGGAGGAACACTGCAGCAGGCCTGTTGGCCCATACTAGGCAGGTCCTTCACAATCCGTTCCACTAACAGAATATTTGCTCAACCCAATTTTCAATGCTTCCCAAGAAATAAGCTTTGACAATTCTACCCACTCATGCGCGAGTCCCACTCAAATCCAACCCCTCTCACTCATGAATTTATCCAACCTAAATTTGAAACTACCCAAGGTCCTAGCTTCAATAACCCTACTAGGCAGACTGTTCCACTCATCAACTACCCTATTTCCAAACCAATACTTTCCTATATCCTTTCTAAATCTAAACTTATCTAACTTGAATCCATTATTGCGGGTTCTCTCTTGGAGAGATATCCTCAAGACCTTATTTATATCCCCTTTGTTAATACCCATTTTCCACTTGTATACCTCGATCATGTCTCCCCTCATTCTACGTCTTACAAGTGAATGTAATTTTAGGGTCTTCAATCTTTCTTCGTAAGGAAGATTTCTAATGCTATGTATTAATTTAGTCATTCTACGCTGAATGTTTTCTAACGAATTTATGTCCATTCTGTAATATGGAGACCAGAACTGAGCTGCATAATCTAGGTGAGGCCTTACTAATGATGTATAAAGCTGTAATATAACCTCTGGACTTCTGTTGCTAACACTTCTTGATATAAATCCCAGTAATCTATTTGCCTTATTACGTACGCTTAGGCATTGCTGTCTTGGTTTAAGGTTGCTGCTTACCATCACCCCCAAGTCCTTCTCGCAATCTGTATGGCTAAGTTCTACGTTATTTAACTTATAAGTGCTTGGGTTATGGACACTCCCGAGCTTCAGAACCTTGCATTTATCTACATTGAACTGCATCTGCCACTTTTCTGACCACGAATTAAGTTTGTCTAAATCTTCCTGAAGTTCTATGACATCTATGTTTGAATTAATTATCCTACCTATCTTCGTGTCGTCGGCGAATTTGCTCATATCACTAGTAATTCCCTCATCAAGGTCATTGATATATATTATAAATAACAATGGGCCTAAGACTGATCCCTGTGGAACACCACTTGTTACAAGTCCCCATTCGGATTTAACCCCATTTATGCACACTCTCTGCTTCCTATTGGTGAGCCATGACTCGATCCATGACAGCACTTTTCCCCCAATGCCATGAGCTGCCACTTTCTTTAATAGTCTCTGGTGCGGTACTCTATCAAAAGCCTTACTAAAGTCTAAATAAACAATATCGAATTCTTTATCGTGATCAACAGCCTCAAAAGCTTTACTGAAGAAGGTTAATAAATTAGATTAACAAGTCATGTGGCTGTGTGATCCATATAATAATAATTAATCATTATTGTTTATTATTATTATTATTATTATTATTATTATTATTATTATTATTATTATTATTATTATTATTATTATTATTATTATTATTATTATTATTATTATTATTGTAGTTGTTGTTGTTTCTTATTATTCTGCAGAAGCAGCAACTTCAGCAGTACATGTGGAAGAAGTTAATTGCAGCAACACCAACACTAGAAAGAGCAACACAATCAGTAAAAACAGCAGCAGGAATACCAGCAGGAGAAACAGCAACACCAGCAGCAGCAACAGTATCATATTACTACCCCTATATTCGCTTACGATATGACAACAGCAACGCGAACAACAGGAACAGCAACACAAGTTGCAGGAACAGCAAAGCCAGTCTCAGGAACAGGAGTACCACCAGCAGGAACAGCAACAACCTCAGCAGCAGCAGGAGACTCGTATGAAGCAGCACCTTTCCTGGAAGTCGGTGAACCCGCTCGTTAAACTGGCCGAGGAGCTCAACAGCCTCGCCTCTGAATCGATAAGCGGAGGCGTCCACTGCCTCTGTGATCTTCCTGCTGCTGCCTCACCATACTGGCTGAACGATGGTCTGCAGTGGTCAGCGACAGGCCGTCCACTGCCTCTGTGATCTTCCTGCTGCTGCCTCACCATACTGGCTGAACGATGGTCTGCAGTGGTCAGCGACAGGCCGTCCACTGCCTCTGTGATCTTCGTGCTGCTGCCTCACCATACTTGCTGAACGATGGTCTGCAGTGGTCAGCGACAGGCCGTCCACTGCCTCTGTGATCTTCCTGCTGCTGCCTCACCATACTGGCTGAACGATGGTCTGCAGTGGTCAGCGACAGGCCGTCCACTGCCTCTGTGATCTTCCTGCTGCTGCCTCCCCATACTGGCTGAACGATGGTCTGCAGTGGTCAACGACAGGCCGTCCACTGCCTCTGTGATCTTCCTGCTGCTGCCTCACCATACTGGCTGAACGATGGTCTGCAGTGGTCAGCGACAGGCCGTCCACTGCCTCTGTGATATTCCTGTTGCTGCCTCACCATACTGGCTGAACGATGGTCTGCAGTGGTCAGCGACAGGCTAGAACACGGCCTTGACGAACTGTTTTAAGACAGTATCAATGAGGTTTTATAATGGTATACGAGAGAAATGAATATATTAATTAAGGAAGGCCTTCTTCTAAGCCCATCTCATGACACAGGTCTCATGACGACCTGTACTTTGTTTATAAAAAAAAGGCTTACACGAAATACTTTAGCATATCGTAAAGACAAGACAGAATTAGGAGATTCGCTCTGGCAAGAGTCTTAGCCTTTATTAAAAGACTTAGACAAATTCAATATCAGTTAGTCGATACCAAACCTAGTCTAACCAAACCTAGTCTAACCAAACCTATTCTAACCAAACCTATTCTAACCAAACCTAGTCTAACCAAACCTAGTCTAACCAAACCTAGTCTAACCAAACCTAGTCTAACCAAACCTAGTCTAACCAAACCTAGTCTAACCAAACCTAGTCTAACCAATCCTAACTAAGACGTACTGGAATTTTACTTAACTAAACAATGAAAATAAAAATATGTGCAACTTATGAAAATTCAATGTTTTTAGCTACTTGATTAAAGGGAGTCATCACACTTATGTCTATCTCGTGACCAAGCCTAATGCATATTCGTCACATCACTCTTGTTATAGTTATGGGAAGTGTAAACCCGTACGCTCCATACAGCACCTGGGAAAAGGGAGTTAATCAGGTTTGATCTAAAAGCAAGTGACAGGCAGCTCCATTTCTTCACATCAAGAGCCCTTCACTAATTAGGTTATGGTTCGGTAAATCTTCACACATTCTGTATCTACATATTTTACTAATATTTATTTTTTTGCTCTTATAATCGACGACAGGTGACGTGTGGAAACTCACACCAGAGGGACACATGTATTATCGCCGAAGAAGAACAATAAAATGATTGTAAAACATATTCATTCATAAAAAATCAATTGAACTTTGCTGAGAACAAATCATGTTTGATTGTCAGGATAGACGTAAGTGTCTTAAGACACTTAGGTCTATCCGACACATGATGTGATTCAACATAGGCTGATTTACCGAGCCAGGTTTTCTACCCAATCTGAAAACACAAAAGATCACACCCATAGTGTCCCAGGATATTGGGAAACATTTTTTTTTTTTACGCAGACTTCGCGAATGGAGCGATGTAACCCCATCTTCCCGCTACGAGTGTCAAAAAAAACTTCAGCTTTAGAACTGTATCGAATATCAAGAGACAGATCTTGTCGCTCTGATAGTGGCCGATGAATTATAGTTTCTGCGGATCCGATTCTGATGGGAAAGAAGAAAGGTGCTCTATCTTCACCTTTACGAGAGTCCATCACAATAAACTTGGGAGAAGGTCGTGTTTATATTTCAGAGCGAGTAGGAGAGGGGAGCGTGTCGTCGCCCACCGCACCTCCACGACCACAGGCGCCTCATCAACAATCTAGCCCTTCACCTGTACGCTCTAGATTCTTGATACGCCTCAGGCAGCCTCATATGTCCCCCTTCGTCTTGTCTTATTGAGAGAATCTGCGAACTTGTTGCACCTTGCAAACCTGCCGAGCGGTAGTGGGTTATGAATGTTCGTTGCGAGTGTGTGTGTGTTAATTAGTTATTGAATTTTAAGCCTATAGGCTGCACGAGGGCTAATTAAGGCTGTATTTCACCTATGCACCACAAGGTAAGAATACAGTAATCCCTTATGAAAGTATTAAAGTAAATTAGTGCATAGTTCCTGAGAGCTGTATACCTCTCGGTGCACAGCTGTCAGTGTACCGTTAATTGCATCAACTTATTACTGATATATTTTTTTATTTGGTAAAATTTGATATAGCATCGCTGTGTTATTTCTCTATTATAAATGTTAGTTACATTGTGGGAACCGTTTTCCTCTCACATTCCATCACATAGGGCGAATTTCCTCCAGAGTTTAAAGAATTCAGCTTGAGCTGGAAGATTTCAGTAGGCAAATAAAGATAACGTCAAGTATAGGTACCTCAGCTACGGGAGCGATATAATACGAACTAACATGAAGATTACTCTCACCTACCAAAGAAAAAATAGTAAACGAAAGATAGGAGGATTTTTTGATATGCTAATTCTTAATTTGTCACTAAAATTACCGCAGCACTCTAACGTAACCTTCCTAAAATTAGGATACCATCATATTGCTCATAAACACCTAACCCGTCTAAGAATTTGCAAAACTTTAGTTGACTGTTTTCATTTTGGAGAAGGTAAACTTGAGGAAACTAAACAGGTTTTCTTTTTATTTATAATCATTGTTTCCCACACTCTTTACAAGCGTTTAATTCATTAACGTCTTTACACGTAAGAAAAAACACAGTCAAAGGAAGAGTCTAAATTTTACAAACGAGTCGCAGGATTTATTTATTTACTGTTTCTCTTACACATATGTATCTGAGCCAGCAACAAGACATCGTGAATTGATTTATTTATACCTTTACACGAGGGGAAAACTCGAAGATGTAAAGAATGCAGAAAAACTATCTTATTTTCACGCTCTCATGACTGCTTCTCGCACCAGCTCCACAATTTACACTTCCTCTCGTAGGTCACTATTTTCACATTTCTCTTTGGCTATCCTTGAGAAAATCAAGTCTTATAAAGCCTTACGTCCTGTCAACAATCAAGTTCTCAATAATACTCTTTTCTTACCTCTCTCTTTACACTCACTTGTTGCTTCCTAACTATACATCAGTAGACAGTGTTCCCATGGGAGTAGTTGTTTCCGGTTTCCTCTTCTATCGCCTAGAAGGATATATTAAAATTCATTAGCCTAGAATGATAGACGAGAATACATTGTCTCTGAAGGATGGGTGAAATTACATTAGTCGGGAAGGATGAGTGAAATTACATTCGCCCAGAAGGATGGGTGGAAATCAAATGAGCCAGAAGAATGGATGGAAATACTATTTGTTTATAAGATATACCAAAGTTCGGAGGTCAAGGCCGCCCATTTCCTGGTCTCCAAGGAGGAAGCATTTATGCGGGAGTACCAAGGCTATAGGAAATGTGATTATCAGATATTTATATTGAACGGATTTCAGCCCTATAGATGGTCCACTTGTGTGGTCTTAACGTCCAGGTCTGTGTTATATCTAAGTAATATATCTTTCTTCTACATGTGGAAAAATTGGAGAAGGAAGTGGAAAAGAGGCAAGAGATAGAAGAGGAACAAGAAAGAAATAAGCACAAAAAGGAGGAGACAATGGAGAGACGAGAAACAGGAAAGAGAGGAGCATCAACAAACACACTGACAATAAAAGAGGAGATGCAAGACAGAACAAGAGAGAGAGAGGACAGGCAAAAAAGAGAAGAGGAACAAGTAAGGAGAAACAAATGGTATAGGGACGAGAGAGTTGTTCTACTGAAGCCTCCACTGTGATCTGCCTCTTATCCATCACAGACAGAAGCTGAAATAATGCTCCATAAAAGAAAGCCATATATATCAGCAGTACGTTTGAGGCAACACAAACATTCGTCACTGTGGCTCAGAGAGACAAAGCAGACTTGTGTCTGCAACATGGACGACTCTTGTAAAGCAATACGTAAGAGGAAATTTATATTACATTTCCTACCAACTCTGCATAAAATCAACGAATAATATTTACTTTGGGCCTGGGTTTTTCAGCTTACCGATAGTTTATTTAGTATATTCTCGAAGATTTAATAAGTTCTGCAATGGCAGACATTGGTCTGAGACACTCCCGAGAAAGGGAGCCAAGGCCGGGCCACCACTTGGTAAAGGCCCGGGCCAGGCTTATACCGGCAAATCTAGAACAACAACAACAAATATCAGGCTTTCTCCCATCTGCTCGAAGTATAACTAGCACCCTTGCACAACCCACTTAATATTAAATACATTATATAATAAATTAGCACCCGGACATTGTAGGCAAATTACTAGAGTCAATTATAGCTGATATTATTAGAAGCCATCTAGATAACCATAAATTGATTAATGATACTCAGCATGGATTCACGAGGGGCCGTTCCTGCCTATCTAATTTATTAACCTTCTTCAGTAAAGCTTTTGAGGCTGTTGATCACGATAAAGAATTCGATATTGTTTATTTAGACTTTAATAAGGCTTTTGATAGAGTACCGCACCAGAGACTGTTAAAGAAAGTGGCAGCTCATGGCATTGGGGGAAAAGTGCTGTCATGGATCGAGTCATGGCTCACCAATAGGAAGCAGAGAGTGTGCATAAATGGGGTTAAATCCGAATGGGGACTTGTAACAAGTGGTGTTTCACAGGGATCAGTCTTAGGCCCGTTGTTATTTATAATATATATCAATGACCTTGACGAGGGAATTACTAGTGATATGAGCAAATTCGCCGACGACACGAAGATAGGTAGGATAATTAATTCAAACATAGATGTCATAGAACTTCAGAAAGATTTAGACAAACTTAATTCGTGGTCAGAAAAGTGGCAGATGCAGTTCAATGTAGATAAATGCAAGGTTCTGAAGCTCGGGAGTGTCCATAACCCAAGCACTTATAAGTTAAATAACGTAGAACTTAGCCATACAGATTGCGAGAAGGACTTGGGGGTGATGGTAAGCAGCAACCTTAAACCAAGACAGCAATGCCTAAGCGTACGTAATAAGGCAAATAGATTACTGGGATTTATATCAAGAAGTGTTAGCAACAGAAGTCCAGAGGTTATATTACAGCTTTATACATCATTAGTAAGGCCTCATTTAAATTACGCAGCTCAGTTCTGGTCTCCATATTACAGAATGGACATAAATTCGTTAGAAAACATTCAGCGTAGAATGACCAAATTAATACATAGCATTAGAAATCTTCCTTACGAAGAAAGATTGAAGACCCTTAAATTACATTCACTTGTAAGACGTAGAATGAGGGGAGACATGATCGAGATATACAAGTGGAAAATGGGTATTAACAAAGGGGATATAAATAAGGTCTTGAGGATATCTCTCCAAGAGAGAACCCGCAATAATGAATTCAAGTTAGATAAGTTTAGATTTAGAAAGGATATAGGAAAGTATTGGTTTGGAAATAGGGTAGTTGATGAGTGGAACAGTCTGCCTAGTAGGGTTATTGAAACAAGGACCTTGGGTAGTTTTAAATTTAGGTTGGATAAATTCATGAGTGAGAGGGGTTGGATTTGAGTGGGAATTGCACATGAGTAAATAGAATTATCAAAGCTTATTTCTTAGGTAGCATTGAAAATTGGGTTGAACAAATATTCTGTTAGTGGGATGGATTGTGAAGGACCTGCCTAGTTTGGGCCAACAGGCCTGCTGCAGTGTTCCTCCTTTCTTATGTTCTTATGTTCTTATGAATATTACTCAAATCAACATACAGGGTAAGTCAGTGGAAGACCTCGGCAAGATGACCAAATGCTCCAGCTGTGGATCATCATATGACTCAGACCCGCGTCAGGAAACACCTGTCCTCTTAGACTGTTATAAAATATATTGTGTTTACCTTGACATTTAAATACCATAAATACGAAATAATAGGAGAGGAAATAATTTTTTAATTTTTATAGACTATAATATGAGAACTGTATATTAATGAAAGACAAACAAACTAACAGATGCACAGTAAATTAACTAATACTTCTCGTCACACTTCACATAATTGCTTTTCATTAATGTGACTCGTTCAGTACCAATGCCTCTATCACTTCCAGGAATAAATATACTTTATATTTATATATATATATATATATATATATATATATATATATATATATATATATATATATATATATATATATATATATTATTTTATTAACACATAGGTCCACCAAGGCAGGGTGGCCCGACAAAGAAAAACTTTAATCATCATTCACTCCATCACTGTCTTGCCAAAGGCGTGCTTACACTACAGCTACAAAACTGCAACATTAACACCCCTCCTTCAGAGTGCCGGCACTGTACTTCCCATCTCCAGGAATCAAGTCCGGTCTGATACTTTCCCTGTATCAATTCATAAATGTTACCTTCTCTACACTCCAACAGCACGTCAAGTCCAAAAAACCATTTGTCTCCATTCGCTCCTATCTAACACGCTCACGCACGCTTGCTGGAAGTCCAAGCCCCTCGCACAAAAAAAAAAAACACCTTTACCCCCGCCCTACAACCTTTCCAAGGCCGACCTCTACCCCGCCTTCCCTCCACTACAGATTTATGCACTCTCGAACTCATTCTATTTTGTTCCATCCTCTCTATATGTCCAAACCATCTCAATAACCCCTCCTCAGCTCTCTGGATAATCGTTTTGGTAATCCCACACCTCCTCCTAATCTCCAAACTACGGATTCTCTGCATTATATTCACACCACACATTGCCCTCAGACATGACATCTCCACTGCCTCCAGCCTTCTCCTTGTTGCAACATTCACAACCCATGTCTCACACCCATACAAGAGTGTTGGTATAACTATACTCTCATACATTCCCCTCTTTGCTTTCATGGAAAAAGTTCTCTGTCTCCACAAGCTCTTCAGTGCACCACTCACCTTTTTTTCCCTCGATAATTCTGATTCACCTCATCTTTCATATACCCATCTGCTGACACATCCACTCCCAAATATCTAAACATATTCACCTCCTCCATACTCTCTCCCTCCTATCTGATATCCAATCTTCCATTACCTAATTTTTTGTTATCCTCATCACCTTACTCTTTCCTATATTCATTTTTAATTTCCTTCTTTTACATACCCTACCTAACTCATCCATCAACCTCTGCAACTTCTATTCAGAATCCCCCAAAAGCACAGTGTCATCAGCAAAGAGCAACTGTGATAACTCCCACTTTGTGTTAGATTCTTTATCTTTTAACCCCACACCTCTTGCCAACACCCGAGCATTCACTTCTTGAAAAGCATAAATTGATTAATGAATCTCAACACGGTTTTACAAAGGGGCGTTCATGTCTTACGAATTTACTAACTTTTTTCACTAAGGTGTTTGAGGAAGTAGATCATGGTAATGAATATGATATTGTGTATATGGACTTCAGTAAGGCTTTCGATAAAGTTCCACATCAGAGGCTACTGAGGAAACTTAAGGCACACGGAATAGGAGGAGAAATTTTTTCCTGGGTAGAGGCATGGTTGACTAATAGGCGGCAGAGAGTTTGCATAAATGGAGAGAAATCAGAATGGGGGCGTGTCTCAAGCGGTGTTCCACAGGGGTCAGTTTTGGGCCCCCTGTTGTTTACAATTTACATAAACGACATAGATGAGGGAATAAATAGTAGCATAAGTAAATTTGCTGATGACACCAAAATAGGCCGTCCAATTCATTCAAACGAGGACATTAGAGCACTCCAGGATGATTTGAATAGACTGATGCAGTGGTCGGAGAAGTGGCAGATGCAGTTTAATGTAAACAAATGCAAAGTTCTAAATGTTGGGCAGGACAATAACCATGCCACATATAAGCTGAATAATATAGATCTTATTACTTGTAATTGCGAGAAGGATTTAGGAGTTCTGGTTAGTAGTAATCTGAAGCCTAGACAACAGTGCATAAGTGTTCGCAATAAAGCTAACAGAATCCTTGGCTTCATATCAAGAAGTATAAATAACAGAAGTCCTCAGGTTGTTCTTCAACTCTATATATCTTTGGTTAGGCCTCATTTAGATTATGCTGCACAGTTCTGGTCACCGTATTACAGAATGGATATAAATGCACTGGAAAACGTACAGAGGAGGATGACAAAGTTGATCCCATGTATCAGAAATCTTCCCTATGAGGATAGACTGAGGGCCCTGAATCTGCACTCTCTAGAAAGGCGTAGAATTAGGGGGGATATGATTGAGGTGTACAAATGGAAAACAGGAATAAACAAAGGGGATGTAAATAGCGTGTTGAAAATATCCAACCAAGACAGGACTCGCAGCAATGGTTTCAAGTTGGAAAAGTTCAGATTCAGGAAGGATATAGGAAAGCACTGGTTTGGTAATAGAGTTGTGGATGAGTGGAACAAACTCCCGAGTACCGTCATAGATGCTAAGACGTTGTGTAGTTTTAAAAATAGGTTAGATAAATACATGAGTGGGTGTGGATGGGTGTGAGCTTGTACTAGGTCAGATGCAGTGCTCCTTCCTTAAGTGAATGTAACCTGACCTGTACTAATTCCTTAAGTGGAAGTGACCTGACCAGGTGGTCGGCTGGACAATTATATGAGTGGGTGCGGTTGGGTGTGAATTGGTCCTGACTAGGTTGTGCTACTAGGTCAGATGCAGTGCTCCTTCCTTAAGTGAATGTAACCTGACCTGGCTGGGTCGGGGCATTGGCTTAAGCCGTTGGAGATTTGGACGTGCCTCGCATGGGCCAGTAGGCCTGCTGCAGTGTTCCTTCTTTCTTATGTTCTTATGTTCTTACAACTCCATCTATAAATATATTGAACAACCATGGTGACATCACACATCCTTGTCTAAGGTCTACTTATACTGGGAAATAATCTCCATCTCGCCTACATACTGTAACCTGAGCCTCACTATCCTCGTAAAAACGTTTCACCGCTTTCAATAACCTACCTCCTATTCCATACATTTGCAACATCTGCCACATTGCCCCCCTATCCACCCTGTCATATGCCTTTTCCAAATCCATAAATGCCACAAACACCTCTTTACCCTTATCTAAATATTGTTCACATATATGTTTCACTGCAAACACTCGGTCTACACACCCCCTACCCTTCCTAAAGCCTCCTTGTTTATCTACTATCCTGCTCTCCGTCTTACTCCTAATTCTTTCAATAATAACTCTACCATACACTTTACCACGTATACTCAACAGACTTATTCCCTATAATTTTTACACTATATATATATATATATATATATATATATATATATATATATATATATATATATATATATATATATATATATTTAACACGTCGGCCGTCTCCCACCGAGGCAGGGTGACCCAAAAAGAAAGAAAATCCCCAAAAGAAAATACTTTCATCATCATTCAACACTTTCACCTCACTCACACATAATCACTGTCTTTTCAGAGGCGCTAAGATACGACAGTTCAGAAAATCCCTCCAAACCGCCAATATCTCAAACCCCTCCTCTAAAGTGCAGGCATTGTACTTCCCATTTCCAGGACTCAAGTCCAACCAAATCAATTAACTAGTTTCCCTGAATCCCTTCACTAAATATTACCCTGCTCACACTCCAACAGCTCGTCAGGTCCCAAAAACCATTAGTCTCCATTCACCCCTATCTAACATGCTCACACATGTTTGCTGGACGTCCAAGCCCCTCGCCCACAAAACCTCCTTTACCCCCTCCCTCCAACCTTTTCGAGGACGACCCCTACCCAGCCTTCCTTCCCCTACAGATTTATACGCTCTCCAAGTCATTCTACTTTGATCCATTCTCTCTAAATGACCAAACCACCTCAACAACCCCTCATCAGCCCTCTGACAAATACTTTTAGTAACTCCACACCTTCTCCTAATTTCCACATTCCGAATTTTCTGCATAATATTTACACCACACATTGCCCTTAGACAGGACATCTCCACTGCCTCCAGCCGCCTCCTTGCTGCAACATTTGCAACCCATGCTTCACACCCATATAAGAGTGTTGGTAACACTATACTTTCGTACATTCCCTTCTTTGCCTCCATGGATAACGTTTTTTGTCTCCACAGATACCTCAACGCACCACTCACCTTTTTTTCTTCATCAATTCTATGGTTAACCTCATCCTTCATAAACCCATCCACTGACAAGTCAACTCCCAAATATCTGAAAACATTTACTTCTTCCATAATCCCTCTCTCCAATGTGATATCCAATTTTTCTTTATTTAAATCGTTTGATACCCTCATCACCTTACTCTTATCTATGTTCACTTTCAACTTTCTACCTTTACACACTCTCCCAAACTCGTCCACTAACCTTTGCAACTTTTCTTTAGAATCTCCCATAAGCACAGTATCATCAGCAAAAAGTAACTGTGTCAACTCCCATTTTGCATTTGATTCCCCATAATTTAATCCCACCCCTCTCCCCAACACCCTAGCATTTACTTTTTTACAACCCCATCTATAAATATATTAAACAACCATGGTGACATTACACATCCCTGTCTAAGACCTACTTTTACCGGGAAGTAATCTCCCTCTCTCCTACACACCCTAACCTGAGCCTCACTATCCTCATAAAAACTCTTTACAGCCTTCAGTAACTTACTACCTTTTCCATACACTTGCAACATTTGTCACATTGCTCCCCTATCCACTCTATCATATGCCTTTTCTAAATCCATAAATGCAATGAAAACTTACCTACCTTTATCTAAATACTGTTCACATATATGCTTCACTGTAAACACTTGATCTACACATCCCTTACCCACTCTAAAGCCTCCTTGCTCAACTGCAATCCTACTCTCTGTCTTACCTCTAATTCTTTCAATAATAACCCTACCGTACACTTTACCTGGTATACTCAGTAAACTTATTCCCCTATAATTCTTACAATCTCTTTTATCCCACTTCCCTTTATATAAAGGAACTATACATGCTCTCTGCCAATCCCTAGGTACCTTCCTCTCTTTCATACATTTATTAAACAAAAATACCAACCACTCCAGCACTATATCCCCCCCTGCTTTTAACATTTCTGTCATGATCCGTCAGTTCCAGCTGCTTTACCCCTTTCATTCTACGTAATGCCTCACGCACCTCCCCCACACTCACATCCTGCTCTTCTTCACTCCTAAACGATGTTATACCTCCTGGCCAGTGCATGAAATTACCGCCTCTCTTTTTCATTGACATTTAAAAGTTCGTCAATATATATATATATATATATATATATATATATATATATATATATATATATATATATATATATATATATATATATATATATATGTCGTGTCGATTAGCAACGCTATTCTTGTCATATAAGACAAGCGAAAATTTGTGTATGCAATAATTTCGCAAAAATCCTTCTGAACCTAAGGAAAAAACTATATTTCATTGTGTTTGTTCATTATTAAATCACTGTAAACTTATCTAAAATATATTTAGTTAGGTTAGGCTAAATTAAATTACGCTTTTTATAATAAGGTTAGGTAAGTTTTCTAAGTTTCTTTTGGTACAAAATTATATTTTTTTACATTAACATAAATAAAAACATATATATCTTTAAATGTATAAGAGAAAATTTTAGAAAAGACTTAATTTTAAATGAGTTCTTGCTAATTGACCAGTTTTACCTATTAGGCACGACATATATATATATACTAAACTGAGTGTTTTTTTTAATCATCATGTCTCCTTGTTTTTTAATGGCTACACTTTAGAAATATCCTGTTCCACCTTAAACAAACTTCACGGTAACACTTTCAATCTTCATCTGAATACAGGTGAGCTTTACCACTGACATGAAAGGTTATTAAACATTAACTTGGCAGGTTTTCTTGGCATTAAAGACGAGGAACACGAGGGAGGCTTGTCTGGGCCGGCCTGCAGACGAGGCAGGAGCAGCAGTAGGCCTGGGCTATTGCTCGCGTCGCCCAATATTGATCTGGGAGGTAGGCAGGACCTGGGTCTTACCACCCTCCTGCTCACTCCAGGTTTTGCACCTGCTCTCTCACCTCCAGTGTTTGGCTTCCAGGTGTGCACCGCTGGTTACCTTCGTTATTTCTGTTTAAAGCCTATCGACACTTGAGGATCATTAAGGATCCAGGTTACCCGTTCATCGCCAAATAAAAATGCCTTAATTCTAAAAAATGAGCGTATTGAAATTAAAGAAAACTCTAAATGTAAATAAAATGAGATATATTTATATGCCTCCACTTGAGCACTGTGCTCTTACTCCAGTGGATAAATTAAGATATAAACTTATCAGAATATATACAATGTGTGTATTGCTACTGATGACCTCCAGGTGTGTACTGCTACAGATGACTTCCAAGTGTGTATTGTTACTGATGACTTCCATGTGTGTACTGCTACTGATGACTTCCAGGCGTGTATTGTTACTCATGACTTCCAGGTGTGTACTGCTACTGATGACTTCCAGGTGTGTATTGCTACTGATGACTTCCAGCTGTGTATTGTTACTGATGACTTCCAGGTGTGTACTGCTACTGATGACTTCCAGGTGTGTATTGTTACTGATGACTTCCATGTGTGTACTGCTACTGATGACTTCCAGGCGTGTATTGTTACTCATGACTTCCAGGTGTGTACTGCTACTGATGACTTCCAGGTGTGTATTGCTACTGATGACTTCCAGGTGTGTATTGTTACTGATGACTTCCAGGTGTGTACTGCTACTGATGACTTCCAGGTGTGTATTGTTACTGATGACTTCCAGGTGTGTACTGCTACTGATGACTTCCAGGTGTGTATTGTTACTGATGACTTCCATGTGTGTACTGCTACTGATGACCTCCAGGTGTGTATACTGATGACTTCCAGGTGTGTATTGTTACTGATGACTTCCAGGTGTATACTGCTACTGATGACTTCCAGATGTGCACTGCTACTGATGACTTCCATGTGTGTACTGCTACTGATGACTTCCAGGTGTGTACTGTTACTGATGACTTCCAGGTGTGTACTGCTACTGATGACTTCCAGGTGTGTACTGCTGATGATTTCCAGGTGTGTATTGTTACTGATGACTTCCAGGTGTGTACTGCTACTGATGACTTCCAGGTGTGTACTGCTACTGATGACTTCCAGGTGTGTACTGCTACTGATGACTTCCAGGTGTGTACTGCTACTGATGACTTCCAGGTGTGTATTATTACTGGTGACTTCCAGGTATGTTTTGTTACTGATGACGTCCAGGTGTGTATTGTTACTGGTGACTTACAATGTATTATCGACTTTCAGGTGTATTATTATAGTGACTCCAGGTGTTATTGTTCTATGACTTCCAGGTGTGTATTGTTACTAGTGACTTCCAGGTGTGTATTATTACTGGTGACTTCCAGGTGTGTTTTGTTACTGATGACTTCCAGGTGTGTATTGTTACTGGTGACTTCCAGGTGTGTATTGTTACTGGTGACTTCCAGGTGTGTTTTGTTACTGATGACTTCCAAGTGTGTTTTGATACTGGTGACTTCCAGGTGTGTATTGTTAATAGTGACTTCCAGATGTGTATTATTACTGGTGACTTCCAGGTGTGATTTGTTACTGATGACTTCCAGGTGTGTTTTGATACTGGTGCCTTCCAGGTGTGTATTGTTACTTGTGACTTCCAGGTGTGTATTGTTACTGGTGACTTCCTGTTGTGTTTTGTTACTGGTGACTTCCAGGTGTGTACTGCTACTGGTGACTTCCTGGTGTGTACTGCTACTGGTGACTTCCAGGTGTGTACAGCTACTGGTGACTTCCAGGTGTGTATTGTTACTGGTGACTTCCAGGTGTGTACTGTTACAGGTTACTTCCAGGTGTGTACTGTTACAGGTGACTTCCAGGTGTGTTTTGTTACTGATGACTTCCAGATGTGCATTATTACTGGTGACTTCCAGGTGTGTTTTCCTACTGGTGACTTCCAGGTGTGTACTGCTTCTGGTGACATCCAGGTGTGTACTGCTACTGGTGACTTCCAGGTGTGTACTGCTACTGGTGACGTCCAGGTGTGTATTGTTACTGGTGACTTCCAGGTGTGTATTGTTACTGTGACTCCAGGTGTGTACTGATACTGATGACTTCCAGTGTGTTTGTTACTGGTGACTTCCAGGTGTGTATGCTACTGGTGACTTCCGTGTACTGTACTGGTGACTTCCAGGTGTGTATGTACTGGTGACTTCCAGGTGGTTTACTGTGACTTCAGGTGTACTGTCAGGTGACTTCCAGGGGGTACTGTTACGGTGACTTCCAGGTGTGTACTGCTACTGGTGACTTCCAGGTGTTATGTACTGGTGACTTCAGGTGTGTACTGTACTGGTGACTTCCAGGTGTGTATGTTACTGATGACTTCCAGGTGTGATTTGTAGGTGACTTCCAGGTGTGTACTGTACTGGTGACTTCCAGGTTGTACTGCTACTGGTGACTTCCAGGTGTGTATGCTACTGGTGACTTCCAGGTGTGTATTGTTACTGTTGACTTCCAGGTGTGAACTGTTACAGGTGACTTCCAGGTGTGTACTGTTACAGGTGACTTCCAGGTATGTACTGCTACTGGTGACTTCCAGGTGTGTACTGCTACTGGTGACTTCCAGGTGTGTACTGCTACTGGTGACTTCCAGGTGTGTATTGTTACTGATGACTTCCAGGTGTGAACTGTTACAGGTGACTTCCAGGTGTGTACTGTTACAGGTGACTTCCAGGTATGTACTGCTACTGGTGACTTCCAGGTGTGTACTGCTACTGGTGACTTCCAGGTGTGTACTGTTACTGGTGACTTCCAGGTGTGTACTGCTACTGGTGACTTCCAGGTGTGTACTGCTACTGGTGACTTCCAGGTGTGTACTGCTACTGGTGACTTCCAGGTGTGTATGTACTGGTGACTTCAGGTGTGTACTGCTACTGGTGACTTCCAGGTGTGTACTGTTACGGTGACTTCCAGGTGTGTTGTTACTGATGACTTCCAGGTGTGCATACTCACTGGTGACTTCAGGTGTGTACTGTCCACTGGTGACTTCCAGGTGTGTACTGTCTACTGTGACTTCCAGTGTGTACTGTACAGGTGACTTCACAGGCTTGTACTGCACAGGAGCACTCCGGGTTGTATGCTACTGTACTTCAGGTTTACTGACACTGATGACTTCAGGATTTCACTGACTTCACTGTGACTACTCAGCAAGGTGTACTGCTACTGACTTCCAGTGGATTACACTACAGCACTTCGTCACATACTCCATTCGCTTGACCCAGAAGCAGCACCGTACCAACTCCACCTGACACTCAGTAGCAGACCCGTACAACTTCCACCTGTACACAGCAAGCACTCCGTACAACTCACCTGACCCACAAGGTCAGCTACACTCATGTACAGCAACGTACTCCACCTGAGGACACACTCAGACACTGCAGCAGCCCGTCACAAGCTCCCACCTGACACCAGCAAGCAGCACCCGTACAACTTCCCACCTGACACAGCAAGCAGCACCCGTCAAACTCCACCTGACACCAGCAAGCAGCACCCGTCACAACTTCCACCTGACACCAGCAAGCAGCACCCGTCACAACTTCCACCTGACACCAGCAAGCAGCACCCGTCACAACTCCCACCTGACACCAGCAAGCAGCACCCGTCACAACTCCCACCTGACACCAGCAAGCAGCACCGTCCAACTCCACCTGACACCAGCAAGCAGCACCCGTCACAACTCCACCTGACACCAGCAAGCAGCACCCGTCACAACTCCCACCTGACACCAGCAAGCAGCACCCGTCACAACTCCCACCTGACACCAGCAAGCAGCACCCGTAACAACTTCCACCTGACACCAGCAAGCAGCACCCGTCACAACTCCCACCTGACACCAGCAAGCGCACGTCACAACTCCACGCACAGCACGGCCCTCACCTCCGACACCAGCAAGCAGCACCGTCACAACTTCCACCTGACACCAGCAAGCAGCACCCGTAACAACTCCCACCTGACACCAGCAAGCAGCACCCGTCACAACTCCCACCTGACACTAGCAAGCAGCACCCGTCACAACTCCCACCTGACACCAGCAAGCAGCACCCGTCACAACTCCCACCTGACACCAGCAAGCAGCACCCGTCACAACTCCCACCTGACACCAGCAAGCAGCACCCGTCACAACTCCCACCTGACACCAGCAAGCAGCACCCGTCACAACTTCCACCTGACCCAGCAAGCGCACCTGTCACAACTCCACCTGACTCAGCAAGCGCACGTACACTCACTCCTGACACCAGCAAGCAGCACCCGTCAAACTCCCACCTGACACCAGCAAGCGCACCGTCACAACTCCCACCTGACACCAGCAAGCAGCACCCGTCACAACTTCCACCTGACACCAGAAGCAGCACCGTCACAACTTCCACCTTGATCAGCCAGTCAAGCGCACCCGTCAAACTCCACCTGACACCACAGTCAGCACACGTACAACTCCCACTCTGACCTCAGCAAGCAGCACCCTGTCACAACTCCCGACAACATACGTCACCATCAACTCCCTACATATGCTCACATCATAGACTGTCTCCACTGACACAGAAGCGCACCCGTCACAACTCCACCTGACACCACAGCAGCACCGTCACAACTTCCCACCTGACACCAGCAACAGACCCGTCAACTTCACCGACAAGCAAGCGCCGTCACAATCCACCTGACACCAGCAGCACCCGTACACTCCACCTGACAGCAAGCACCGTCACAACTCCACCTGACACACAATCATACCGTCACACTCATCCTGACACCACAAGCGTCACTCTACAACTTCCACACTGACCCAGAAGCAGCACCTGTCAACAACTCCCACCTAGATGCTCCATTCTGTTCACAACATCGTCACATAACTCACATCATGATCGCTCAGAACATACATCTGCTCACACTAATTGCTACAACCACTAATCGACTCCGTCAACTTCCACCTGAACGCTCACATCATAATCTCACAACTGTTCACAATCACTGACGTCTCACAATCATATCTGTCATCAACTCACAACTTGTCTCACACCAAAGTCAGTCTCACAATCTCACCTGTCCACATGATAATGCTCACTGTCATATCTTCTCACAGATCATAATGTCTACAATCATATCTCCTACAGCAACTCATACATAAGTCTCATCAAATTACACTAAATCATGTTCACAATCAAATCCTGTCTCGAACATATCTGTCTCACAATCATAATCTGTCTCACAATCATATCTGTCTCACAATCATAATCTGTCACTCATATCAATCATAATTGTCTCACAATCATAATCTGTCTCACAATCATAATCTGTCTCGCAATCATAATTGTCTCACAATTCATAATTGTCTCACAATCATAATCTGTCTCACAATCATAATTGTCTCACAATCATAATCTGTCTCACAATCATAATCTGTCTCACAATCATAATTTGTCTCAATCATAATCTGTCTCACAATCATAATCTGTCTACAATTATAATCTGTCTCACAATCATAATCTGTCTCACAATCATAATCTGTCTCACAATCATAATCTGTCTCACAATCATAATCTGTCTCACAATCATAATCTGTCTCACAATCATAATCTGTCTCACAATCATAATCTGTTTCACAATCATAATCTGTCTCACAATCATAATCTGTCTCACAATCATAATCTGTCTCACAATCATAATCTGTCTCACAATCATAATCTGTCTCACAATCATAATCTGTCTCACAATCATAATCTGTCTCACAATCATAATCTGTCTCACAATCATAATCTGTCTCACAATCATAATCTGTCTCACAATCATAATCTGTCTCACAATCATAATTGTCTCACAATCATAATCTGTCTCACAATTATAATTGTCTCACAATCATAATCCGTCTCACAATCATAATCTGTCTCACAATCATAATCCGTCTCACAATCATAATCTGTCTCACAATCATAATCTGTCTCACAATCATAAAAGTTTCTTTACAGTTGTTAACAGCTGACCATCACATATGAAACACCAGCTTCCTGTCTCCCGGTTCTACTTTATTCTCTTCCTATTTTCAAAGATACTACAAGCAGTTTCTTCCATTTACATAGTAATACTTAAAAAGTATCAGTATAAATTCTTGACGTTCACATTCCATTATTTTCACAAATTTACGTTTTTCTTATTTGCATAAACTTTGCTGGAGTAATTTACATATAAACCTTGCTCTCTAACACGTCCCTCTTTCCCTTATATTAAGCAACTGTGCATGACCTCTGACAGTTCCTCTGTCTTACATAGAATGAACAAACACATCAACCATCCTCGCCTAATTTCATATGTTTATTCTTACTTCAATCTGTCGCCGCTGCTCTCCTGGACTTTAAACATCTTATTGCATCACCCACTTCCTGAACACTTATTTTCCGCCTCTAACAAATTTCATTCCTGTATGTCCCATACAGGAATTTTCAGCTTCCATAGCATCTTCCATAAATAACAAATTCTCAAAATAGTCTCTCCATCTTATTAAGACCTCTACCTCCAGCAACTCACCACCGTCACCGCTTCCTACATATATTTTTCACTCAAATTATCTCTCTCAAAAACAGTTTCTTATTTGTAGCCAGATTTACACGTAGTATCTTACATATTCTCCTCTTAATACTTGTATTGAACTCCTCCATCACTATATTAAACAATCTCTTATTCTCTACCTTCCAGTGCTCAACTTCCTGGAACTTCCAGCCTCTGCTGCACACTCTAACACTGCTCTCATAAACCCATCATACACCTTTGTGTTATCTTCCTCATTATTACCTCTCACTCTCGCTCATCTTTCCTCCAGCAGTTGCTCACACTTCTCACTAACCCTCCACATGTACAAGCATAACAAGTTAATGATCAAGCATAAAATAGATAAATATCAAGATAAAGTAGATACCACAGAGATAAACAAAATTACTCATTGACTCGACGCTCACACACACACACACACACACACACACACACACATATATATATATATATATATATATATATATATATATATATATATATATATATATATATATATATATATATATATATATATATATATATATATATATATATATATATATATATATATATATATATCATATATATTATATTTTAATGGTCCACCTCTGGTGTAAATTGTGGACCCATAGCCTTGGAGAAGTGGATAAAAAGCTTCAAGGAAGAATATTTGGATTTTTTCCTGAAGCCATTTGAATATTTCACTTCCCCTACCACCCCCATCTTTTTGGTCTTTTTTACCAATAGGTATATTTTATTACGTAATATGGTACAAAAGATATAAGAGATACATTGTTGATATAACAGCAGCGCTGAGTAGCTGGAATAGAAAACTAGCTGCCCTGGAATCCCTAGTTACCCTGAAGAGTCTTTTGCCCAGCTCCTTGAGGAACTTAATTGCACTCTTTCCCCATGAGCCAATGGTAACAAACAAATAATGATGGGCAAGTTTTCCGGATTTATTTTTTAGACTTTTGAGACTTCCTGAAGCTGGCAGCTGCCCTATAATGTATATATATGTATGTTTTATATATATATATATATATATATATATATATATATATATATATATATATATATATATATGCCTGCTCCCCCAACAACTACAAACAGTCGCACTGGGATGGCACAGTAGTAGAGAATATAGCCTCAGCAATGCTTCAGAGTGTGTCAGGGAAGGATAGAGCTCCTCATGCAGGGGACTTTCTGTTGGCTGTTCCCAACTCCAGCCTTGGCACACGCCTCGACCCACAGACCATCCGCATTGGTGTTGCCCTTCGACTTGCCGCCCCTATTCTCGCCGAACACAGGTGTATTTGTGGCAGTGAAGCAGCAGACCGATTCGGGTCCCATGGTCTTGTGTATCGTAAATCCGAGTGAAAGATTGCAAGACATGAAGAGGTTAATAACATTATCAAGAGGAGCCTCACAACAGCCGGATGCCCAGCAGTAAGGGAGCCACCCCAACTATGCAGATCTGATGGCAGCCAAAAGCGTCCAGATGGTATCACCCTTCAAGCCTGGACAGACGGCAAGCAGGTGGTGTGGGACTACACATGTGCATCTACCTTGCCTGATACCTATCTTCAATACATCAGGGAGGAAGGAGGGGCAGCTGCCACCTTCAGGGAGTCCCAAAAGTCGAGAAAATATGGAGAACGTGCCCATCATTATATGTTTGTTCCCATAGGTTCGGAGACCCTTGGCTCACGGGGAAAGAGTGCATCTAAGTTCCTCAAGGAGCTGGGCAAAAGACTCAACAGGGCAACTAGGAATCCCAGGGCAGCTAGTTTTCTGTTCCAGCGACTCAGCGCTGCTGTTCAGAGGGGTAATGCATGCTGTATTTTGGACACGCGCCCCAGCTCTGAGGAGCTGGATGTGATTTTCGCATTATAATCAGTGACAAACATGTACCAGTATGTACTAGACATGTATCTCTCACACCTCTTGTACTGTATATGCTATCTTTATATATATATATATATATATATATATATATATATATATATATATATATATATATGTGTGTGTGTGTGTACTCACCTATTTGTGGTTGCAGGGGTCGAGTCATAGCTCCTGGCCCCGAACGTGTGTGTGTGTGTGTGTGTGTGTTTGTGTGTGTGTTTGTGTGTGTGTGTTTGTGTGTGTGTATGTGTGTGTGTGTGTGTATGTGTGTACTCACCTAGTTGTATTTGCAGGGGTCGAGTCATAGCTTTTGTATGCATATGTGTGTGTGTGTGACTGTGTTAGTTACCATTTTGTCCTAGGCACATGTCGATTAGACACTAGGCATGTTGTATATGCGTGCGCGTGCGTGTGTGTGTGTGTGTGTGTGTGTGTGTGTGTGATATGTGTGTGTAAGGAAATACTTCGAAATGTTTCCGTCCCACCGGGAATTGAACCCGGGCCCTCCGTGTGTGAAGTGAGAGCTTTAGCCACCAGTGTACTCACCTAATTGTGTGTGTGTGTGTGTGTGTGTGTGTGTGTGTGTGTGTGTGTGTGTGTGTGTGTCCCTCAAATCTCATGTATTATAAACTACATCTTCGTAACATCAATTTATCCTTTAAATTTTTAATGTACAATATTAAGTAATAAAATATACCTATTTGTGCAGTTAGAAAAGATGAGGTGACAGGAGAAGTGGAAGGTTCAAAGATAAGGTGACAGGAGAAGTGGAAGGTTCAAAGATGAGATGACAGGAGAAGTGGAAGGTTCAAAGATGAGGTGACAGGAGATGTGGAAGGTTCAAAGATGAAGGGGACAGGAGAGTGGAAGGTTCAAAGATGAGGTGACAGGAGAGTGGAAGGTTCAAAGATGAGTGACAGGAGAGTGGAAGGTTCAAAGATGAGGTGACAGGAGAGTGGAAGGTTCAAAGATGAGGTGACAGGAGATGTGGAAGGTTCAAAGATGAGGTGACAGGAGAAGTGGAAGGTTCAAAGATGAGGTGACAGGAGAAGTGGAAGGTTCAAAGATGAGGTGACAGGAGAGTGGAAGGTTCAAAGATGAAGTGACAGGAGAGTGGAAGGTTCAAAGATGAAGTGACAGGAGATGTGGAAGGTTCAAAGATGAGGTGACAGGAGATGTGGAA
The DNA here is from genome assembly GCA_009830355.1 of Cherax destructor. Lineage (NCBI taxonomy): Eukaryota > Metazoa > Arthropoda > Malacostraca > Decapoda > Parastacidae > Cherax > Cherax destructor. The sequence continues at coordinate 41,903 of WNWK01007355.1, read as the reverse complement.
GGTTCAAAGATGAAGGGGACAGGAGAAGTGGAAGGTTCAAAGATGAGGTGACAGGAGAAGTGGAAGGTTCAAAGATGAAGTGACAGGAGAAGTGGAAGGTTCAAAGATGAGTGACAGGAGAAAGTGGAAGGTTCAAAGATGAGGTGACAGGAGAGTGGAAGGTTCAAAGATGAAGTGACAGGGAAGTGAAGGTTCAAAGATGAGGTGACAGGAGAAGTGGAAGGTTCAAAGATGAGGTGACAGGAGAAGTGGAAGGTTCAAAGATGAGGTGACAGGAGAAGTGGAAGGTTCAAAGATGAGGTGACAGGAGAAGTGGAAGGTTCAAAGAGAGGTGACAGGAGAAGTGGAAGGTTCAAAGATGAGGTGACAGGGAAGTGGAAGGTTCAAAGATGAGGTGACAGGAGAAGTGGAAGGTTCAAAGATGAGGTGACAGGAGATGTGGAAGGTTCAAAGATGAGGTGACAGGAGATGTGAAAGGTTCAAAGATGAAGTGACAGGAGATGTGGAAGGTTCAAAGATGAAGTGACAGGAGATGTGGAAGGTTCAAAGATGAAGTGACAGGAGATGTGGAAGGTTCAAAGATGAAGTGACAGGAGAAGTGGAAGGTTCAAAGATGAGGTGACAGGAGAAGTGGAAGGTTCAAAGATGAAGTGACAGGAGAAGTGGAAGGTTCAAAGATGAAATGACAGGAGAAGTGCAAGGTTCAAAGATGAGGTGACAGGAGATGTGGAAGGTTCAAAGATGAGGTGACAGGAGAAGTGGAAGGTTCAAAGATGAGGTGACAGGAGATGTGGAAGGTTCAAAGATGAGGTGACAGGAGAAGTGGAAGGTTCAAAGATGAAGTGACAGGAGAAGTGCAAGGTTCAAAGATGAGGTGACAGGAGATGTGGAAGGTTCAAAGATGAGGTGACAGGAGAAGTGGAAGGTTCAAAGATGAGGTGACAGGAGAAGTGGAAGGTTCAAAGATGAGGTGACAGGAGATGTGGAAGGTTCAAAGATGAGGTGACAGGAGAAGTGGAAGGTTCAAAGATGAGGTGACAGGAGATGTGGAAGGTTCAAAGATGAGGTGACAGGAGAAGTGGAAGGTTCAAAGATGAGGTGACAGGAGATGTGGAAGGTTCAAAGATGAGGTGACAGGAGAAGTGGAAGGTTCAAAGATGAGATGACAGGAGATGTGGAAGGTTCAAAGATGAGATGACAGGAGATGTGGAAGGTTCAAAGATGAGATGACAGGAGAAGTGCAAGGTTCAAAGATGAGGTGACAGGAGAAGTGCAAGGTTCAAAGATGAGGTGACAGGAGAAGTAAAGGTTCAAATATGAGATGACAGGAGAAGTGGAAGGTTCAAAGATGAGATGACAGGAGAAGTGCAAGGTTCAAAGATGAAGTGACAGGAGAAGTGCAAGGTTCAAAGATGAGGTGACAGGAGAAGTGCAAGGTTCAAAGATGAAGTGACAGGAGAAGTGCAAGGTTCAAAGATGAAGTGACAGGAGAAGTGGAAGGTTCAAAGATGAGATGACAGGAGAAGTGGAAGGTTCAAAGATGAAGTGACAGGAGAAGTGCAAGGTTCAAAGATGAAGTGACAGGAGAAGTGGAAGGTTCAAAGATGAGGTGACAGGAGAAGTGCAAGGTTCAAAGATGAGGTGACAGGAGAAGTGCAAGGTTCAAAGATGAGGTGACAGGAGAAGTGCAAGGTTCAAAGATGAGGTGACAGGAGAAGTGCAAGGTTCAAAGATGAGGTGACAGGAGAAGTGCAAGGTTCAAAGATGAGGTGACAGGAGAAGTGCAAGGTTCAAAGATGAGGTGACAGGAGAAGTGCAAGGTTCAAAGATGAGGTGACAGGAGAAGTGGAAGGTTCAAAGATGAGGTGACAGGAGAAGTGCAAGGTTCAAAGATGAGGTGACAGGAGAAGTGGAAGGTTCAAAGATGAGGTGACAGGAGAAGTGCAAGGTTCAAAGATGAGGTGACAGGAGAAGTGCAAGATTCAAAGATGAGGTGACAGGAGAAGTGGAAGGTTCAAAGATGAGGTGACAGGAGAAGTGCAAGGTTCAAAGATGAGGTGACAGGAGAAGTGCAAGGTTCAAAGATGAGGTGACAGGAGAAGTGGAAGGTTCAAAGATGAGGTGACAGGAGAAGTGCAAGGTTCAAAGTGCTTCAGGGAAAAATCCAAATATTTTTCCTTCAAGTCTTTTTTATCTTCTCGGAGGTTATGGGTCTCAACAATTTTACTAGAAGTGGACTTATATATGTATGTACGTACCTGGAGAGGGTTTCGGGGGTCAACGCCCCCACGGCCCGGTCTGAGTCCGGGCCTTGTGGTGGATCAGGGTCTGATCAACCAGGCTGTTACTGCTGGCCGCACATAAACCAACGTATGAACCACAGCCCGGCTGATCAGGTACTGACTTTAGGTGCCTGTCCAGCGCCTTCTTGAAGACAGCCAGGGGTCTATTGGTATTCCCTCTTATGTATGCTGGGAGTAATTTTCGTGTGTAAGTTTGGTTCTAATCCCTCTAGGATTTCCCATGTATGTATGTTTCATAAATGTATAACCCAGTTGTAAAATTAATTCAACCTTATAAAACCATGTTTTTACAGCATTACCTTATAGCATTCTCTTATACTCATTGTAACTCATTTATTGACTACAAAACATTGACTTGATTCTATTTGATCTGATTTGACAAATTGTAATACTACATATAGTAAATTAATTATTTTGTTCTATTATAAATCTGTAATGTTTCAAAATTGTAATGTTTAAATTTCATTCATTAAATACTCAATTGTTTACTGTAAATCTTACCATTTAATCTGTTATAGACTAAGTAATCTTAAGTTAATTTTAAGTTTGCCCATAATGCTCTGCATATAAGGGGCTTTTGGCATGTACACCCCACGACTATAATACCTTGTACAACTTTGTATCATGTCCAAATAAACTATTCTATTCTATTCTATGTAAATATGTATGTATGTATGTATATTATATATATATATATATATATATATTTATGAAATATATATATATATATATATATATATATATGTTAGAAATTATATATATATATATATATATATATATATATATATATATATATATATATATATATATATATATATATATATATATATATAAGTCCACCTCTAGAACTTCATTGGGGACCCTCATCCTCAGAGAAGACAATAAACGGACCTCAGGGAAAACTCGAGGTTCTCCCCGGAGCTGTTTGAATATTTTCTTCTCCTACCACCCCCTATATATATTATATAAGTGCTTTATTAATAGACAGAATACATTGACAGAAACACAAACATAGGTAAAATTGGTCATTTAGCAAGAACCCATTTATAATTAAATCCTTTCTAAAATTTTCTCTTATACGTTTAAAGATATATTTTTTTCATTTATGTTAATGAATTTTTTTTAATAATTTTGAACCAAAAGAACCTTAGAAAACCTACCTAACCTTAGTATAACAAGCGCAATGTAATTTAGCTTAATCCAACTAAATATGTTTTAGATAAGTTTACAATTATTTAATAATAAGCTAATGCAAAAAAAAAAAAATTTCGTTAGGCTCAGAATGATTTTTGAGAAATTGCTTCATACATAAATTTTCGCATGCCTTATTCGGCAAGAAGAGCGTTACTGTTTAAGACAAAATTGCAAGTTTTAAAAACATATATAAATATATATATATCACTTGTTCGTGTTTACAATAATATAAAATACTGCTCGTTGAGGCTAGTACACCAAACGGGGAGTAGAACGAAATTAGCTCAGAAGCACCACCGTATGTCCTCGGATAAAGGTAAAACACCTAGCTCTTCTGGTTGCGTGATTCTTGAAGGATTTGGTGGTCCTGTGGGTTATAGCGTCATGTGGTTTTTGCTCACCATGAGGCGGGCCAAAACAACCTGGGTTCGAGTCCTTGGCTAGTCGCAGTGTTGTTATTGATCAATACCATTTGTTCGTGGTTACAATATATATATATATATATATATATATATATATATATATATATATATATATATATATATATATATATATATATATATATATATATATATATATATATATATATATATATATATATATATATATAAAGCCTAGGAACGAATGGATTTGTCAGTTAAAAACAGAGTAGGGAGTTAGTAGATGGGGAGCTGGAGGTATTGGGTAGATGGCGGGAATATTTTGAGGAACTTTTAAATGTCGATGAAAAGAGGAGGCGATAATTTCATGTACTGGCCAGGGAGGTACAACATCGTTTAGGAGTGAAGAAGAGCAGGATGTGAGTGTGGGGGAGGTGCGTGAGGCATTACGTAGAATGAAAGGGGTAAAGCAGCTGGAATTGACGGAATCATGACAGAAATGTTAAAAGCAGGGGGATATAGTGCTGGAGTGGTTGGTATTTTTGTTTAATAAATGTATGAAAGAGGGAAGGTACCTAGGGATTGGCAGCGAGCATGTATAGTTCCTTTATATAAAGGGAAGGGGATAAAAGAGAGTGTAAAAATTATAGGGGAATAAGTTTACTGAGTATACCAGGTAAAGTGTATGGCAGGGTTATTATTGAAAGAATTAGAGGTAAGACAGAGAGTAGGATTGCAGATGAGCAAGGAGGCTTTAGAGTGGGTAGGGGATGTGTAGATCAAGTGTTTACAGTGAAGCATATATGTGAACAGTATTTAGATAAAGGTAGAGAAGTTTTTATTGCATTTATGGATTTAGAAAAGGCATATGATAGAGTGGATAGGGAGCAATGTGGCAAATGTTGCAAGTGTATGGAATAGGTAGTAAGTTACTGAAGGCTGTAAAGAGTTTTTATGAGGATAGTGAGGCTCAGGTTAGGGTGTGTAGGAGAGAGGGAGATTACTTCCCGGTAAAAGTAGGTCTTAGACAGGGTTGTGTAATGTCACCATGGTTGTTTAATATATTTATAGATGGGGTTGTAAAAAAGTAAATGCTAGGGTGTTGGGGAGAGGGGTGGGATTAAATTATGGAGAATTAAATGCAAAATGGGAGTTGACACAGTTACTTTTTGCTGATGATACTGTGCTTATGGGAGATTCTAAAGAAAAGTTGCAAAGGTTAGTGGACGAGTTTGGGAGAGTGTGTAAAGGTAGAAAGTTAAAAGTGAACATAGATAAGAGTAAGGTGATGAGGGTATCAAACGATTTAAATAAAGAAAAATTGGATATCACATTGGAGAGAGGGATTATGGAAGAAGTAAATGTTTTCAGATATTTGGGAGTTGATGTGTCAGCAGATGGGTTTATGAAGGATGAGGTTAACCATAGAATTGATGAAGGAAAAAAGGTGAGTGGTGCATTGAGGTATCTGTGGAGACAAAAACGTTATCCATGGAGGCAAAGAAGGGAATGTACGAAAGTATAGTGGTACCAACACTCTTATATGGGTGTGAAGCATGGGTTGCAAATGCTGCAGCGAGGAGGAGGCTGGAGGCAGTGGAGATGTCCTGTCTAAGGGCAATGTGTGGTGTAAATATTATGCAGAAAATTCGGAATGTGGAAATTAGGAGAAGGTGTGGAGTTACTAAAAGTATTTGTCAGAGGGCTGAAGAGGGGTTGTTGAGGTGGTTTGGTCATTTAGAGAGAATGGATCAAAGTAGAATGACTTGGAGAGCGTATAAATCTGTAGGGAAGGAAGGCGGGGTAGGGGTCGTCCTAGAAAAGGTTGGAGGGAAGGGGTAAAGGAGGTTTTGTGGGCGAGGGGCTTGGACTTCCAGCAAGCATGTGTGAGCGTGTTAGATAGGAGTGAATGGAGACGAATGGTTTTTGGGACATGACGATCTGTTGGAGTGTGAGCAGGGTAACATTTGTGAAGGGATTCAGGAAACCAGTTAATTGATTTAGTTGGACTTGAGTCCTGGAAATGGAAGTACAATGCCTGCACTTTAAAGGAGGGTCTGAGATAGTGACAGCTGGGAGGGACTTTTCTCAGCTGTAGTATCTGAGCCCTCTGCAAAGACAGTGATTATGTATGAGTGTGGTGAAAGTGTTGAATGATGATGAAAGTTTTTTCTTTTTGGGGATTTTCTTTCTTTTTGGGTCACCCTGCCTCGGTGGGAGAAGGCCGACTTGTTGAAAAAAAAAAAAAAAAAAATATATATATATATATATATATTTTTGTGTGGTTGGCAAACGTTTTCAAGTTCGCTAGGAATCTTTCATCAGACACAAAGTAACAGAAAGAAGCTGCAAAAAATGCATAGTTGTGAGGAGTGAGCATGGGAGCCCAGGTAGCAGCGTGAAGATAATAGTGAGATGAGAACATCTTTCTTGCTATTAGTAAAGTTAGGGATGAGTGGTGAAGTAAAGACAGGTTGTAAAACAAACTTTTATTAGGATGAGCTTTCACTCTGTATAGAGCTTTAGACAAGGAAACAATAGTTTAGCAACAAATACATAGTACAATTTGAGATAAGTGAAATAACTATACACATAAAAAAAAATAGAGGAATGTGGGAAAAACATAAATAAATGTTTTAACGATACGTAAATTTACAGCTGAGTAAATAATAAAAAATTATCACTATCCATAGTTGCAAATAAGTATTCACGTAATTTATATTTAGAAAAGTATGTTGTGTGATGCTAGATTGTAACAGAGGAACTTTGGATGTGTCGCCAAAAGCATTTGTCAAGAAACCTGGTGGCATCACACTCATACCTCAGCCGAGTGCAAGATGTTATGAAATTATATATTATTTGACAATGCTATTCAAGCAAGACTTTGTTTGGGTAAGACAAGTAGTTTGTTGACCCTAATATAATATAACGTGGTGTGATGACTGCTCATTTTCTCTGTATTAAAGGTGTCGTGACGGACTCAACACACAAAGTCCCAAGAATTTTCCTCACCGGCTGATATACTATTTACTTAGCCTCGTATCGCAGTGTATATTGCTGTGGTGTTCATTGTAGTGTGGTAAGTCTGAGTTAGGATTGAGGGGGGATGTTGGGAGCAACGTCTAGAGTACCATCCTGGCAGGAATGACCGACGCTCCAGACACGAATGCTCTGGGAAGGTCAGCTTTAAGCAGCTAGCTTGGAATGGACCAAGAGTTACCACCGGTTGAAATAACAAACTATATTCACTTCAAAACAAGACGTTTGCGAGGCGATTTGACGATATATTTGGAATCAGATGTTGGGAATAAAATGTTCAGTCTTAGCTAGTGAGGCGCAGCAAGCGGGAGAAAGTGCAATACAGAGAGGAAATAGAGAGATAAGAATAAAGATGACTGGCAACAGGCGTCTTGGCCCGCTTTCACGTAAGTGCGTAAGGCCAAATACTCATGGCTTTTTCTTTAGTAATACATGCATTATATAACGCTATCAACAAACGTGCCATTGCCCTCTAAGCAAGGTCACAACTTCCAGAAATTTTAAACCCCGTTCAAAATGCAGTTTTATTGAACTCTGAACCACGATATGCAGCGAGACGTAATTTCTTATTATCTTTTAAAGTTGAAACTATCTAAATGTTAAGAAAGTGGGCTACTCACGTAGGGAGGGGGGGGGATAAAAACAGACTGGTTCAATTCATGATCTGTTCTGGAGTGCAGCAGGAAGGTGCTTCCTGAGGAACTTACTTTTGACGAGTATTTTAATCAGTGCTGAGTTACATAAGCAAGTTGCTGTTGGCTGAGTTACGATAATTGGTGAATAGGTGTTGTCATACGGTCATAACCGTAGATTACTTGGGTGTATGACTGTATGTGAGCTGCTGTGCCTTGATTGTATGCCCTAACATGCCTAGATCATATGGATATATGCGTCTTAATTGTATGGGCGTTACCATACATCTAGAACTTTAGAGTGTATGGCTGTAGTCATCTAGAATGTATATATGTTGCTGTATGTCAAGATGTGTTTGGGTTGTATGGATGTCGTCATAATATCTAGATTTCATCCCTAACTCCTAGGTTCAGTTAGAGGTTCTCACTGTTCTCTTGACTAACTACAACATTTCTTTTTTAAAGTGTGACGGTTTTTCCTCCATTCTTATAAAACATGAAAAATATTACTGAAGATTATTTGTGAGGTTGCATACGTCATTCACTATAATAAATACCTGTGTAGTGACTAAGTTCATTTTTTAACAAACCTGGATGTATCAGCAGTGTGCTGTTACCCCTAATCTATATGATAATTACACAGTGGGAACAAAAGCTAGCTGTGTTTCCCCTGTCATATTCCATCACACAGAATGGGGCTCGTTCAAGGTATTGAAATCTGTCAGCCTAAACTGGGAGACTTTGTTGGCAACGTGAAGATATACGGTGAAGTACTCCAGCTAGGGTTCATAAGCTAGGGCGGCTTCAAGGGTTACCTTACAGCAGAGCTGGAGTTACTATCACTCGGGAATTGCCATCTCTCAGGATAGTCTATAACGTACACAGGAAAAAAAAGTGGAATTTTTATGAAAATGTCTCCTTCATTCCAGAGCTGAGGCAAGAAAATTATACACAGGAGACAGTGAAAAGAACAAGGGTGGAGGGATTAGTAGCACATCAGATAATAACACAACTAATAATCATATAATTGATAATCACAACTATCAATCAGACAATTAACAATTACACAACTAACAATCACACAACTAATAATCACACAACTAATAATCACACAACTAACAATCACACAACTAACAATCACACAACTTATAATAACATCTGTCTTGGGACCTGGTGTTCCTTTTTGCTGGCTTCAGGATAACTTTGCTTTGTATACACAACTGCCGGTCCGAGTCTGTTCATTATGAACACGGAAAAGAAAGCCGGTCCGAGTCTGTTCATTATGAACACGGAAAAGAAAGTTAGCATTGTGGAAAAGGACACGTGTGTGCAGCTCAGGACATCTATGAGAGGTAACGTTCCTCCCCGAGCGGCTTCATCAGTCCTAATGTGCCGGGGACTGATGAAGCCTAAACGTGTACACAAGTGACGTTTTCCTTAGTTTGTAGATATTGTCACATCATCTGAACACAAAGCCAGTATATACATGACACGCTCCATACATGTGTATGACTTTCAACCTCCCCCCCTCCCCCATTATGCATACTTCAGCATGCGCTGTTTCTATGTATTCCTGTAACTGTATACTTTCTCATTCAACCATGCATGCATGTTTTCCTGACCTCTCGTCTGCACTGTACGTCACTATGTTGCAGTACTGTATCAGTCTTGTGTTCTTGTATACTTATCTATCCTGTGTTGTGCGCCTCTGCAACACTCACTCGTGCAGGTCTCCTTCTCTCCCATCCCTGGCTGCTTTCCCTGCATCCCTGAATAGTACCTCTATCCCAGTTACACCTCCCCTCCTTAACCTTATAGTCTTGCATTCCTCCCTACCTTCCCATCTCTTACATGAACCCCTCCCATTCCATAAAGAGTACACCTCCCCAGCCTCCCATAGATGCTCCCTCCAGACTCTCCGAGTTCCCCAATCCCATATATGACTCCAATTCCTGTATGCCTCTCACCCATCCTTCCCTTCCCATCAGTGGGCCCCCACACGGCAGATGGGAGAGCAGGGGCCCCTCAGTGGGCACGTCAAGGGAAGAGAAACGACCCAATTGACTATTCTTCTCGTACTGGTTTTCAACATATAAATCGTGAGTGTCTCTTAATTCCTCCCAGTGTGACGGCTTGACTTGTTTCACGAGCACGGTTAGTACCTTGATTCACGAGCACGGTTCCTACTTTGATTCACGAGCACGGTTCCTACCTTGATTCACGAGCACGGTTCCTACCTTGATTCACGAGCACGGTTCCTACCGATTCACAGCAGGTTCCTCCTTGATTCCGAGCACGGTTCCTACCTTGATTCACGAGCACGGTTCCTACCTTGATTCACGAGCACGGTCTACCTTGATTACGGCAGGTCCTACCTTGATTCACGAGCACGGTTCCTACTTGATTCACGAGCACGGTTCCTACCTTGATTCACGAGCACGGTTCCTACCTGATTAGAGCACGGTCCTCCTTGATTCACGAGCACGGTTCCTACCTTGATTCACGAGCACGGTTCCTACCTTGATTCACGAGCACGGTTCCTACCTTGATTCACGAGCACGGTTCCTACCTTAATTCACGAGCACGGTTCCTACCTTGATTCACGAGCACGGTTCCTACCTTGATTCACGAGCACGGTTAATACCTTGATTCACGAGCACGGTTCCTACCTTGAATCACAAGCACGGTTCCTACCTTGATTCACGAGCACGGTTCCTACCTTAATTCAAGAGCACGGTTCCTACCTTGATTCACGAGCACGGTTCCTACCTTGATTCACGAGCACGGCTCCTACCTTGATTCACGAGCACGGTTCCTACCTTGATTCACGAGCACGGTTCCTACCTTGATTCACGAGCACGGTTCCTACCTTGAATCACAAGCACGGTTTCTACCTTGATTCACGAGCACGGTTCCTACCTTGATTCACGAGCACGGTTCCTACCTTGAATCACAAGCACGGTTCCTACCTTAATTCACGAGAACGGTTCCTACCTTGATTCACGAGCACGGCTCCTACCTTGATTCACGAGCAGGGTTCCTACCTTGATTCACAAGCATGGTTCCTACCTTGATTCACAAGCATGGTTCTTACCTTGATTCACGAGCACGGTTCCTACCTTGATTCACGAACATGGCTCCTACCTTGATTCACGAACACGGCTCCTACCTTGATTCACGAGCACGGTTCCTACCTTGACTCACGAGCACGGTTCTTTCCTTGATTCACGAGCACGGTTCCTACCTTGAATCACAAGCACGGTTAATATCTTGATTCACGGGCACGGTTCCTTCCTTGATTCACGAGCACGGTTCCTTCCTTGATTCACGAGCACGCTCCTACCTTGATTCACTAATACGGCTCAAGCCTTGATTCAGTAGTACGAATCAAACCTTGATTCACTAGTATGGCTCCTTCCTTGATTCACGAGCACGGTTCCTACCTTGATTCACGAGCACGGTTCCTACCTTGATTCACGAGCACGTTTCCTTCCTTGATTCACGAGCACGGTTCCTTTTTGATTCACGAGCACGGTTCCTACCTTGATTCACGAGCACGGTTCCTTCCTTGATTCACGAGCACGGTTCCTACCTTGATTCACGAGCACGGCTCCTACCTTGATTCACGAGCACGGTTCTTTCCTTGAATCACGAGCACGGTTCTTTCCTTGATTCACGAGCACAGTTCCTACCTTGATTCACGAGCACGGTTCCTACCTTGATTCACGAACACGTCTCCTACCTTGATTCACGAACACGGCTCCTACCTTGATTCACGAACACGGCTCCTACCTTGATTCACGAGCACGGTTCCTACCTTGATTCACGAGCACGGTTCTTTCCTTGAATCACAAGCACGGTTAATATCTTGATTCACTAGCACAGCTCCTACCTTGATTCACGAGCACGGTTCCTACCTTGATTCACGAGAACGGTTCCTACCTTGATTCACGAGCCCGATTCCTACCTTGATTCACGAGCATGGTTCCTACCTTGATTCACGAGCAGGGTTCCTACTTTGATTCACAAGCATGGTTCCTATCTTGATTCACAAGCATGGTTCTTACCTTGATTCACGAGCACGCTCCTACCTTGATTCGCTAATACGGCTCAAACCTTGATTCAGTAGTACGACTCAAACCTTGATTCACTAATACGGCTCCTACCTTTATTCACGAGCATGGTTCCTACCTTGATTCACGAGCATGGTTCCTTCCTTTATTCACGAGCACGGTTTCTACATTGATTCACGAACACGGCCCCTACCTTGATTCACAAGCACGGACCCTACCTTGATTCACGGGCACGGTTCCTTCCTTGATTAACGAAAACGGTTTTTACTTTGATTCAGGAGACGGTTTCTACCTTGATTCACAAGCATGGTTCCTATCTTGATTCACGAGCACGGTTCCTACCTTGATTCATGAGAATGGTTCCTGCCTTGATTCACGAGTATGGTATCTACCTTGATTCACGAACGCAGGTGCTACCTTGATTCACGAACGCAGGTGCTACCTTGATTCACGAACGCAGGTGCTACCTTGATTCATTAGCACGGCTTCTACCTTGATTCACGAGAACGGCTACTACTTTGATTCACTAGTACGGCTCCTACCTTGATTCGCGAGCATGGTTCATATCTTGATTCACGAGCACGGTTCCTAACTTGATTCACGAGCGCGGGGCCTACCTTGATTCACGACGATGGTTTCTTCCTTGATTCACGAGCACGGTTCCTACCTTGATTCACGAGCACGGTTGCTTCATCGGTTCACGATCACGGTTTCTATCTTGATTCACGAGCATGCTCCTACCTTGATTCACTAGTACGGCTCCTACCTTGATTCACGAGCACGGTTCCTGCCGTGATTCACGAGTATATTTTCTTCGTTGATTCTCGAGCAAGGTTCCTACTTTGATTCACGAGCACGGTTCCTACCTTGATTCACATACATGGTTCCTACCTTGATTCACGTGCACTGTTCCTTCCTTGATTAACGAGCACGGTTTCTACCTTGATTCACGATCACAGTTTCTACCTTGATTAACGAACACGGTTTCTTCCTTGATTCACGAGTATGGTATCTACCTTGATTAGGAAACACAGGTCCTACCTTGATTCGTGAGAACGACTCCTACCTTGATGTTTCACAGGCATGTCTCCTACCTTGATTTTTCACAGGCATGCCTTCTGCCTTGATGTTTCACAGGCATGTCACCTGTCTTGATGTTTCAAGGGCATGTCTCCTGCCTTGATGTTACACTGGCATGTCTCCTGTCTTGATGTTTCACTGGCATGTCTCCTGTCTTGATGTTTCACTGGCATGTCTCCTGTCTTGATGTTTCACTGGCATGCCTCCTGTCTTGATGTTTCACAGGCATGTCTCCTGCTTTGATGTTACACTGGCATGTCTCCTGTCTTGATGTTTCACAGGCATGTCTCCTGTCTTGATGTTTCACTGGCATGTCTCCTGTCTTGATGTTTCACAGGCATGTCTCCTGTCTTGATGTTTCACTGGCATGTCTCCTGTCTTGATGTTTCATTGGCATGTCTCCTGTCTTGATGTTTCACTGGCATGTCTCCTGTCTTGATGTTTCACAGGCATGTCTCCTGTCTTGATGTTTCATTGGCATGTCTCCTGTCTTGATGTTACACTGGCATGTCTCCTATCTTGATGTTTCACTGGCATGTCTCCTGTCTTGATGTTTCACTGGCATGCCTCCTGTCTTGATGTTTCACTGGCATTGATCCTGCCTTGATGTTTCACGGGCATGTCTCCTGTCTTGATGTTTCACGGGCATGTCTCCTGTCTTGATGTTTCACGGGCATGTCTCCTGCCTTGATGTTTCACGGGCATGTCTCCTGCCTTGATGTTTCACTGGCATGCCTCCTGTCTTGATGTTTCACGGGCATGTCTCCTGCCTTGATGTTTCACAAGCATGCCTCCTGTCTTGATGTTTCACTGGCATGTCTCCTGCCTTGATGTTTCACGGGCATGTCTCCTGCCTTGATGTTTCACAGGCATGCCTCCTGTCTTGATGTTTCACTGGCACAGCTCCTGCATTGATGTTCCTGCCTTGATTATTATATAAATGGTTAACAATACCTTTAAGTCGATGCCTGAGACACTTGTGTAACACTTGGGAATCTTTATTGTGGTAAACGTAGCGCCAGACAGCGGCTTCCTCAGTCTAAGATCATAAAGTGCCTAGTATATTGTGCATCCCATAGCCACCCTGTAGATGGTAACGCTCTTGTGCTACCGATACAAAAGACGTAGGAACTAAACCCTCAAGGGTTAGCAGGAGTTTATGTGGATTAATATCTACAGTTGACTTAATAGTTACAAGCAAATTTAAGAAATCTGCTTTATGTATCTGGTATCTTATTTTCGTTTGCTAGATATCTTGACATGTCACATAGGTTATTATACTATCTCTATATTCGTGGAGATGTGGACTATAAAGGTCATAGTGTTCAAGATAGTGACCATAGTGTTCAAGATAGTGACCATAGTGTTCAAGATAGTGACCATAGTGTTCAAGATAGTGACCATAGTGTAATAGGACCAAGATAGTGACCATAGTGTTCAAGATAGTGACCATAGTGTTCAAGATAGTGACCATAGTGTTCAAGATAGTGACCATAGTGTTCAAGATAGTGACCATAGTGTTCAAGATAGTGACCATAGTGTTCAAGATAGTGACCATAGTGTTCAAGATAGTGACCATAGTGTTCAAGATAGTGACCATAGTGTTCAAGATAGTGACCATAGTGTTCAAGATAGTGACCATAGTGTTCAAGATAGTGACCATAGTGTTCAAGATAGTGATTATAGTGTTCAAGATAATGATTATAGTGTTCAAGATAGTGATTATAGTGTTCAAGATAGTGATTATAGTGTTCAAGATAGTGGCCATAGTGTTCAAGATAGTGGCCATAGTGTTCAAACTAGTGACCATAGTGTTCAAGATAGTGGCCATAGTATTCAAAATAGTGACAACAGGGCTGACCACATATACTTTGCATTTCGTTTGATCATCATCTGTGTGTCTGCCAAGCTGCCAGAAGTATTTGTAACCAAGCCTAAGCCTGGCCACTACAACATCAGCCAGTCTGTTCAAGTGTAAGTTGCTCCATAAACGCATTTATCTACGTTCATGTAATCATAGTGAGTTATAGATTTACTCAGGCTTCTACATGCATTCTTATAACATTCAGTTCGAGTATTTACTTCTCTCCTAATATTAGACACATGCACACCAAAAGTTACATTCTACATCTCCTTAGTCTAAATAGAGAAAAAATGATGGAAGATATGAAGGAGTCTAAGGTAGTCAGTCCCTCAGCCTGGAGATGATATGTTCGGTGCAGCATATGCATAAAGAAGGGCTTATTTACTGGACACAGATGAGGCGAAGCAGTTGGAGGCGGCGTCACAAGTAGACAAAATCCACAAGTGGATGTTGGTCGTGCCAAAGATTATGGAAGAATTGAAGAATTCTCTGTACCAAAATTCCAAGATGTTGAGTCCGACAGGTATTTCTATATAAATGGTTAACAAAACCGTTTTTTTCCCCTCTGCATTGGACTGATGAAGCCCCTGGCGGGCGAAACGTTTCCACAATAAAGATTCCCAAGTGTTGCACATGTGTCTCATTCATCATCCTGCCTTGATGCTTTATGGGCACATCTGCCTTGATGTTTTATGGGCACATCTGCCTTGATGTTTTATGGGCACAACTGCCTTGATGTTTTATGGGCACATCTGCCTTGATGTTTTATGGGCACATCTGCCTTGATGTTTTATGGGCACATCTGCCTTGATGTTTTATGGGCACATCTGCCTTGATGTTCCACTGACGCTGTTTCTACCTTGATGCTTAACTGACGCTGTTTCTACCTTGATGTTGCAGGAGCAAGACTTCTGCCTTGATGGTTCGCGGTCATGACTCTTCATTAATTTCACATTATCTACGAACAGGGATGCATCAGCCTCTATCTCTTCCTGCTTGTCATTGACGTATACCAGAAATAGTAACGATCTCAGTACCGATTCTTATGGCACCCCGCTTGTTACACCTCTCTATTTCGATGACTCTTCCGGGGTAATTACTCTTTGTTTCCGTCCTGTTAGGTGTTCCTTGACCCATTGTAGACTTCCTCTGTTAATCCTGCCTGCTACTCTGGCTTTTTTTTTCAGAATTTATGAAGTAATGTGTCAAAGGGCTTCTAGTAGTATAAGAATATGCAGTCTATACATAAGAACATAAGAAAGAAGGAACACTGCAGAAGGCCTACTGGCCCATGTGAGGCAGGTCAATTCGCCCACCGGCTTAAGCCAATGCCTTAACCTAGTCAGGTCAGTCATATTCACTTAAGGGAGGAGCACGGCATCTGACTTAGTAGGACAAGCTAGTCAGGTCCAACTCACACCCACCCACACCCACTCATGTATTTATCCAACCTATTTTTAAAACTACACAACGGCATAGCTTCTATGACGGTACTCGGGAGTTTGTTCCACTCATCCACAACTTATTACCAAACCAGTGGTTTCCTATATCCTTCCTGAATCTGAATTTTTACAACTTGAAACCATTGCTGCGAGTCCTGTCAATGCAATATATTTTTAGCACGCTATTTACATCCCCTTTATTAATTCCTGTTTTTCATTTAACACCTCAATCATATCCCCTAATTCTACGCCTTTCTAGAGAGGGCAGATTCAGGGCCCTCAGTCTATCCTCATAGGGAAGATTTCTGATACATAGGATCAACTTTGTCATCCTCCTTTTTTACGTTTTCCAGAGCATTTATATCCATTCTGTAATACGGTGACCAAAACTGTGCAGCATAATCTAGATGAGGCCTAACCAAGGATGTATAGAGTTGAAGATGAAGTCTGCAGCGCAGGCAAAACTGTTCCTCAATGAAGATACGTAGTGTTGCACATGTGTCTTATTTTTCTAAATCACCTTACGTAGTACATCTCTGGCAGTGTAGCAAGTGACTTAGAAATTTTGGCTAGTGGTTCACACAGTGCTTCTGCTAGCTCTTTCAGAACCCACCGAGAGATATTGCCCGTGTGTGTGTGTATGTGTGTACTCACTTAATTGTGGTTGCAGGGGTCGAGACGTAGCTCTTGGCCCTGCCTCTTCACTGGTCGCCACTAGGTCCACTCTCTCCCTGCTCCATGAGCTTTATCGTACCTCTTTTTAAAGCTATGTATGGTACCTGCCTCCACTACATCACTTTCCAGACTGTTCCACTTCCTTACAACTCTGTGACTGAAGAAATACTTCCTAACATCCCTGTGACTCATCTGAGTCTTCAACTTCCAATTGTGACCCCTTGTTGCTGTGTCTCATCTCTGGAACATCCTGTCTCTGTTCACCTTGTCGAATCCTCTTAGTATTTTATATGTCGTAATCATGTTCCAGGTCCCTCCTGTCCTTCAGTGTCGCCAGATCGAGTTCCCTCTGCTCGTAGGACATGCCCCTAGCTCCGGGACTAGTCTCGTTGCAAACCTTTGCATTTTCTCTAGTTTCCTGACGTGCTTGGCCAGGTGTGGGTTCCAAACTGGAGCTGCATACTCCAGTATGGGTCTGACGTACACGGTGTAGAGGGTCTGGAATAACTCCTTACTGAGATGTCGGAATGCTATTCTTAGGTTCGCTAGGCGCCCATATGCTGCAGCAGTTATTTGGTTGTTGTGCGCCTCGGGAGATGTGCTCGGTATTATACACACTCCAAGATCCTTTTCCTTGAGTGAGGTTTGTAGTCTCTGGTCCCCTAAACTGTACTCTGTCTTCGGTCTTCTTTGCCCTTTCCCGATCTTCATGACTTGCACTTGATGGGGTTGAACTCCAGAAGCCATTTGCTGGACCAGGCTTGCAGCCTGTCCAGATCCCTCTCTAGTCCTGCCTTGTCCTCCTCCGACTGAATTCTTCTCATTAACTTCACATCGTCTGCAAACAGGGATACTTCTGAGTCTATTCCTTCTGTTATGTCGTTCACATATACCAGAAACAGCACCGGTCCTAGGACTGACCCTGTGGAACCCCGCTCGTCACAGGCGCCCACTCTGACACCTCATCACGTACCATGACTCGCTGATGCCTTCCCGTCAGGTATTCTCTGATCCATTACAGTGCCAAAAGCCTTACAGTTTAAGAAAACGCAATCTGCCCACACCTCTGTGTGTGTGTGTGTTCTCACCTAATTGTGGTTGCGGGGATCTATTCACAGTTCCTGGCCCCGCCTCTTGGCTGGTCACTACTAAGTCCACTCTCTCCCTGCTCCATGAGCTTTGTTGTACCTCTTCTTAAAGCTATGAATGGATCCTGCCTCCACTACATCACTCTCCAGACTATTCCACTTCCTGACAACTCTATGACTGAAGAAATACTTCCTAACATCCCTGTGACTCATCCAACTTGCAATTGTGACCCCTTGTTGCTGTGTCCCATCTTTGGAACATCTTGTCTCTGTCCACCTTGTCAATTCCTTTCAGTATTTTATATGTTATTATCATGTCCTCTCCCTCTCTTGTCCTCCAGTGTCGTCAGGTCAATTTCCCTTAACCTCTCCTCGTTGGACATGCCCTTTAGCTCCGGGACTAGTCGCGTTGAGTGTGTGTGTGTGTGTGTGTGTGTGTGTGTGTGTGTGTGTGTGCATGTGTGTGTGTGTCTTCAAGACGCGAAGCTGGGCTACTCACTTAACATTCCAGGCTGGGTCGTCAGATACAGGTAATGAGTGCCTCCCCGCCGGCCACTGCTTCTAAACAACGTTATTTATCCTCCTCCATATTACAACGAGCTGACTTTTTTGCCAGGGTATTGGTGTGAGGTCTTATTACCACCCATCTCGAGCGTGGCAATTGCGGCTGGAATACTTGCGTCAAACACGACAGAAGAGAGCATCCTGGCCGTCACCGGAAGAGCTGCCCATTGTATCATACACCACTGATTATAACCAACATGTAAGTTGGTTACCTGAGGCAGCCGGACATCAGGTTCACGGGGAGACATGTAAGGTAGGCAGACCTTGACAGTAACCTGCTCATAGCGGAAATGCCTCTATCAAACGCACACTGAATTCACGCCAGATGTCTTCCTGCGTGTGCCATGGTTCACCTTGGTCTTCATCACCTCCATAACCGCTCAAATACACTAATTATCTGCAATGAAACCTTAGCTCGGGACTTACGGGTGGCTTGCATGCAATACTGCAGCTTCAACTGCGTGTTTAACAAAACAATACCAAGCATAGCTCTACTGGATTAGCATAATCTCAGGGTGTTCAGAAAAGTGGCTTCCTGCTGAACAATAAATGTTTGCTTTGTTGTTTAATATTAGGTCATCTCACCTTAGGACACATCTATAGTTGTAGGTAGTAATAGTCTAGTTTTTTTTTTTAATGGGACGTAAATCTAACGGGGGTAAGTCAGAAGATGGTCAGGAAACACTTGTCGTTTCCTGACGAATACACTACCAACTACACTACCATCACGTATTTTTATCTCATTACTGCGTGGTGAGTCTGTGTTTGGATGGGGTGTGTAGCCTACCCTCCTAGTCTTCACATACACCATCATGTTAAATCGGCCCTTATACAGACCATTCCTAACATACCTCTTAGTCCCGGTTTTGTTTCAGTTTATGTCTGCTTTTCTCAGTACATTACCAAATGTGCTGATCTTCAGAACTATCGTGCCTTGACCTCAAATTTGCTCTCTCTTAGTCTTTTCTCCTGACCTGTCTTCTGATTTTCACTTTAACTTCATCTTTCATTCCTGGCATAAGTTATTGTGCTTACTGCCGTGCTCCTCTTTGATTTTCTTTTTTTTTCTTTGTGAGCTCCTTGTTGACGTGGAGGGTAGAGGGTGGAGAGTAATGTGAAAGACCTGGGAGTGGTAATGTCTGAGGATCTCACCTTCAAGGATCATAACAGTGCCACTATCACATCTGCGAGGAAAATGATAGGCTGGATAATGAGAACATTCAAAACAAGAGATGCCAAGCCAATGATGATCCTTTTTAAATCATTTGTTCTCTCTAGGCTGGAATACTGTTGTACATTAACATCTCCATTCAAGGCAGGTGAAATCGCAGATTTAGAGAATGTACAGAGAACCTTTACTGCACATATCAGTTCCATCAAACACCTTAATAACTGGGAACGCCTGGAAGTACTTGACTTGTACTCACTGGAGCGCAGGCGAGAGATACATCATAATTTACACCTGGAAGATCCTGGATGGACTGCTCCCTAATCTGCACACAGAAATCACTCCCTACGAAAGCAAAAGATTTGGCAGGCAATGCAACATAAGCCCAATGAAAAGTAAGGGCACCATTAGTAAACTTAGAGAAAACACAATAAGTGTCTGGGGCCCAAAACTGTTCAACAGCCTCCCACTAGCGATAAGGGGAATTACCAATAGACCCCTGGTTGTCTTGAAGAGGGAGCTGGACAGATACCTAAAGTCAGTGCCGGATCAGCCGGGCTGTGGTTTGCACGTGGGACTACGTGCGGCCAGCAGTAAAAGCCCAGTTGATCAAACCCTGATCCACCGGGAGGCCTGGTCGAGGACCGGGCCGCGGGGGCGTTGATTCCTGGAATACCCTTCAGGTAGACTACAGGTAGACCTGCTAGTCTCTACCCTTGAGATGAAATTCACCTTACTGCTACTACTTCCTTGTTCCATGTAACTCTCCCCGGTGTGTCTTCTGGTCTTTGTTGTTTCTTGCTCAGGTGAGTCTTGACAATCACCCAGGGAGGACAGATGACCCGTCTCAAGTTTCTTATCTAAGTGTGCGTTATCGAAGAGTAACAAATTATCAATATTCTTAAGCTAATAAAGAAGAATATTAAGAAACTGATTACCTTATTAACTACCCTTATTAAGAGGCTATTTTAGGATCTATATGGTTTAAACATCGTCTCTCAGGATCCTCATCATATTCAAATTGATTATTTTTCATTTTTCTTTTTTTTCATTAATTGGTTAAAATTTCGTTTAGCTGCTTGGTGGAGTTAGGTGATAATTTATGGTTCAAATTGTGCAATAACAAACGAATTTTGCAACAGATATCTTTTTTGGTGTGATTTTTTTAAGTTGTTTTTGGTTTTATTTAATAATTTCTTTAATTACTCGTTGCTTAGTATGTTAATTCTACAACATCAAATGGGTTGTACTATAAAAACAGTTTATATTTTGGAAATCAAATACGTAAAAAAATATATATCCCAACCAAACTAAACCTAACCTAACCTAGTAGTTACCCCAAAATGTAGGTTAGGTTACTTTGGATTTGGGTTAGGCTTTGTTATGCTGGGTTCTGTTTTTTGAGGTATTACTATAAAAAGTCTTCTTTCCATAGGCACAAAACATAAACATCCCCATTACACAATCTACTTATTGCTGGATGCCTCACTTGATGACTAATATTTTTACGAACATTTAAAGTAAATATTGACCTATTAATATAACCTTTTAAAACAGAATTTTATTATAAATATTTTACAAGATTATTAATATTGTTATAGCATCCTCTAGCACGAGTTTTTGTCAAATGATGGATTTTCATTAGTTTTGAAAACTAAATGTATACAAATATGTTGATAGGCTCATGAGTATCCTGATTTCGATTATCTGGAAAATTTCCACCGATGAAAACCTCTGAACCGGAACTAACTGACTATTAAGATGAAATTGTGTAGCTTGAGATATGTGGAGAATACTCACTGTCAGCTGCTGTAATGACGGGATACTATACTAAAGCCGGGGGAACTCTGGGAAATGGTTTCCTGTTGAATAGACAGTGATTGAGAGAAGCTAATTAACTCCGGAAACAGGAATGGCTTTCCGCTGTGAGTGATGTCAGCTCAACAGACTCCGACGTCATCCAGTTCCACCATGGCTTTGATGTCTAAGGGGCGACTAATGCATCCTGCCTGCCGAATATTATCAAAATATTCTTCTCTGTCCCTTTGCCTCTATGTAATCATGAATTAGTTATGGAAGCCGTTGAAATTTTCCATCCAGGTTGTGAAAACAAAAGAAGAGATTATTGTGATTCCCGGAAGGTTCAACAGCTGGTGTTCCCGAGTAATGTGGACAGCAGACTACCCTCCCCCGTTCTCTCCTCCCTCTTATAAAAAGCTTCTGGGGTAAACCGCATAATTTGCCAATTGTCAACCATTTCCGACGATCACTAAGGACTATATTTAAGTGCAATAATAATATAACATACAAATATGGGCATCTGGTGTTTGATTCTATTATAAAACCTTAATTAGGAAGTTTAACTGGGGACCAGAAATACATGGCTTGCTCAAATAACGACCTAAGTTGCAAAGTTTTGAAAATGTAGAAAAGAAAAATGTACATTTCGGTAAATATATATAGATGAGGACCTTGTGTCATTGATTAATTCTCACCTACTGAGTTTTGTCATAGGCTTGAGGAAAAACTTTTTTTAAGGTAACCAAAATAAAATAACCTAAGTCAACGTAACCTGAAGTGGACTTTAACTTCTAGTCTAAGCTAGAATAGGTTAGGTTGATGAGTAAGAAATATGTGCAATAATTGGGCAGCTTTATTGATGTTGTTGTCTAGTGAACTAAATACTAGATCAATGCTGGGAGGTTTGAGAGGCTACGTTGACTTCTGCTCACTGGCAGTAGCCAATCACAGAAGCTCAAGCTCTTTAACAGCCAATCATAGAAGCTTAAGCTCTTTAACAGACAGTCAGAGAAATCGAAACTTTCTAAGTGCCAATCACAAAAGATCAAGTCTCCAACAACTAATCAGAGAAGTCCAAGCTCTTTAACAGCCAGTTACAAAAAATCAAGCTCTCTACAACCAATCACAGAAGCCCAAGCTCTTTAACAACCAACCACAGGTTAAGCTCTCTATACACAAATAACCCACACATAGAAGAGAGGAGCTAACGACGACGTTTCGGTCCGACTTGAACCATTTACAAAGTCACTCTATAACCAATCACAGGTCAAGCTCTTTAACTACCAGTCACAGAAAGTCAAACTCTCTAACAGTCAATCACAGAGAGGAGCTGTCTCTAACAAGCCATCACAGAAGACGGTAGCATAATAAGCCACAGATCATTCGTCATGGAACATCAGTACGTGACAAGTGCTACAGTCCCATCTGTAATAACACCCGGGTAATAACATGTTAAGCTGGGCAATGAAAGTGATTTAAAAAAGACATGTGAGGAAACACTTGGACATATTTATTAGAAAACGTTTCGGTCCAAGGACCGACACGATCAAGGTTCTGTTATTGTATATATCTAGGAGCTTCGCAATCTGATATATGTACATGAGGCCTGGTCACAGACCGGGCCGCAGGGGCGTTGACCCCTGGAACTCTCTCCAGGTATACGCCAGGTATACTTGCCATTCTTCTTTTATATATATATATATATATATATATATATATATATATATATATATATATATATATATATACATCATAATGGAAGAGCCACTAGTCTTTTCTCTTCACCTTACTGTTTATTCAACACTGGTTTAATATCTTTCTGTCGTTTCCTAATCTTCGTTTCCCTTCTTCCATATTTCATGGTCACTCAGTCTTGCATTATTGTTCTAGTGTTTGCTCATGTGTTACTTTTAAACCATCTGTCGGTATCAGTTACCAAGTTTTATACTATACTATCAGGTGACTTGATACCTGTGAGAGGCTCTTGATCCAAGTAAAAGGACCTATCCTTCCCGTCCCTGAATCGACCTAGTTGCATCTCATTTCCCATGTGTTGTATGCCCCTTACGGATTTAGCGATTTCCTCCTCATTATAATAATAATTAAGAATTTATATTTATGAGGACTGGGCAGAAACATTCAGCTTCCAAACCAGTTCTGTTAGACGTGGTGATCCTTCATGATATTCATATTATTAAGTGATGCATGGCGGTTCTTGTTATAATATTCGTCCTGAGACGAATATTATAGACGGCCAGGCCGTCTATAAAAAAATAGAGAACCTTTCCATAAATTATATTAATAAATATATAGTTCATTAAAAACAAAAGTTTTTGTCAAAATTTTTACTATCGCAGATATTTAAAGAGTTCACCATTAGCATCTCGGCACTGTTGACGACAGTGAAGAACAGAGCAACACTCTTGCAGAAGTCTCTGCAGAGTCAACCGCACAGCTCCACTCAATTTCATGCTGAAGTTGATCTATTGGGTACAGAGGCTATCGACTGCGTTAGGGTCATGGTTGCATTTCATCTGTACGACATTCTTCCCTAAAATATAGATTAATGTAAATTTTTTGAGCAATATACACTGAGATATGCACTTTGCAGTGTATATACTCTGAGACACACCTCTGTGAACTAGGATATTCTCGCAGTGTATATACCGAGATACACCTCTCTCGGTGTATATACTTAGGTATATAAACCAGTCGGTGTGTATATGTGTATAGCTTGCTACTTGCTCTACATCATGATCTCCAGGTTAATGTTCACTACACTAAATTGGTTCACGTTAAGGAGACTTATTCTTGACCAGTGTGTATACACAGGATGTTCTCTAAGTTTACAACCATGACGAAAAATGAAAAAAAAATAACGACATTTAATTAATATGGGTCCACCATTATTATTCCTACGAGCAGAATTATCCGGCTGCGTTCTTCCTTACTTAAAGACCCTTAAACAAGGGGATAAAAACAAACACGAATTTTTTATTTTGCCTTATGATTGCAGACGTATGGGTCAAATTTGTACGTTTCTGGAGACGCCCGTATGGCCTTCATGCACCTTTTTTTTCTAATGTCGTGTAAGTCATTCAAGTATTTCCTCCAGTGTTCATCAGCTCATTTTTTTTTTCGTTTCCTCCAACATTAGCAACCAAGGACTGGTGGAAGGGGGGGGGGGACTCAAGACAGACTGTGAACGTTGGTTCATGTTGGAAATAAATGGTATAAAATACCGACACAATGGAAAAATAAACACATAAGCAGTATAATGTGATCCTTTATTGACAACGTTTCGCCCACACAGTGGACTTTATCGAGTCACAAACAGATCTGTTTACTTCTTCTTCTTCTTAATTCGCCGGTACTCTCCCGGACCGGGCCATGTCCAAGTGGTGGCCCGGCCTTGGCTCCCTTTCTCGGGAGTATCTCAGACTAATGTCTGCCATGGGAGGAAGTACAAGTACCTCATCGGTGGGACCAATTGGCCCCAGGCCTAGCCACATTCCCCGCCCTCACGGGGCTCGTAGGGAGAAGCTAGGCTTCTCTGGTCTGCCATCTTCCCCGCCCCAGGGAGGCGAATGGAAATGGCAGTCTTGCGAGCTGCAGATGGTAGCAAGCTCCAGCTTTGGCACCTACCCTGCCCTAAAAGGGCTGGGCATGGTGTCCAGATCTGTTTGTGACTTGATAAAGCCCACTATGTGGGCGAAACGTTGTCAATAAAGGATCATATTATACTGCTTATGTGTTTATTTTTCCATTGGTTCATGTTGTTGGATATGGATTATTATCCATCAATTATTTTCCTGTCTTTGTCTAAATGTGTTTTCCCATCTTTTTTTTTTTTTGTCTTTTAAATATAAGCCTCACTTTTGAGTGGAGTGGTGAGCTTAATAAACCCGCTCTCCGTGAAGCCACTGAGCTCAAAGGAACCTGACTTAATTAAAATTTCTTGAAGGTAATCACTAACAAGGAATGAGTGGATAAAGGGGTAAAATATTTATAAATAAGAGGCATAAAAATACTAAGTGCGATTTTTGGATCAAGAGCCCCTCCTCACCAGCATCAAGGAACCTGCCTTGAAGTCTCCATATCAATATACTTCATAATTTTAAATAAAAACCTTGATCAATACAACGATTCGTTCACCTCTTCATAATGCTGACTTCACCTGTTTTCTTGAGAACGGAATAAAGAAAATATGGATTTATTCCGTAAGTAATAAAGCATGCAAATTACTGACTCATTTCACAAGTTTTAATTAATACTAAAGTACTTTCAAGGTCAATTTTTTGTTTTCACTGGATCGAGGACACCATGCCCAGCAGGGTAGGTGCCTGAGCCAGAGCTTGCTACCATCTGCAGCTCACAAGACTCCCATTCCCATTAGCCCCCTCTGGGGCTGGGAAGATGGCAGACCAGAGAGGCCTAGCACCCTACGAGCCCCGTGAGGGCGGGGAATGTTACTAGGCCTGGGGATAGTTGGTCCCAACGATGAGGAGGTACTTGTACCTCCTCCCATGGCAGACATTAGTCTGAGATACTCCGAGAAAGGGAGCCAAGGCCGGGCCACCACTTGGAAAAGGCCCGGGCCGGGTGAGTACCGGCGAATCAAGAAGAAGGTCAAAATTATTTATTAAAATACTTATGCTACACTTAAATGGCTTGGAAAACGCAGTTTAGTGTTCTCGTTTTCTGTTAATTGAGACCAGTATAATACACAAGATTTAACATTCTTTCCTTCAAGTCTAAGAATGTACAGAGAACTTTCACGGCACACATAAGTACGATAAAACACCTAAATTATTGGGAACGGTTGAAGTCCATTGATTTATATTCCCTGGAAAGCAGGCGAGAAAGATACATGATAATATACACTTGGAAAATCCTAGAGGGATTAGTACCAAACTTGCTCAAGAAAATCACTCCCTACGAAAGCAAAAGACTCGGCAAGAAATGCAACATTTTCCCAAAGAAAAGATGGAACACCACGAGTACGCTAAGAGACAACACAATAAGTGTCAGGGGCCCAAGACTGTTCAACTGCCTCCCAGCATACATAAGGGGTATTACTAATAGACCCCCTGGCTGTCTTCAAGAAGGCGCTGGACAGGCACCTAAAGTCAGTACCTGATCAGCCGGGCTGTGGCTCGTACGTCGGTTTATGTGCGGCCAACAGTAACAGCCTGGTTGATCAGACCCTGATCCACCACGAGGCTTGGTCTCAGATCGGGCCGCGGGGGTGTTGACCCCCGAAACCCTCTCCAGGTATACTCCAGGTATAGATATCTGTCAATGACCACATAGCAGACTATTCTTTATGGTACTAGTGGTATCATAAATAGTGGTGGTGGTGTTGGGGATTTATTCGTCAGGAAACAGAAGGGTCTCCTGACAATAATGATCTCTGGTTTATGTGAGCTAGGTTTTATATAAGGCTTAAAAAGAAAATTCCACCTAGTATCGTATTCTAAGATGATGATAACCATACGTCCCCTATCATCACTTTACAAGCAACATCGATGTTGATTCCATCACAGCGTGATGATGTATAGATAGTACTGCAGTGTGTACAGCAATGTTAGTGCTGCAGTGTGTACAGCAATGATAGTGCTGCAGTGTGTACAGCAATGATAGTGCTGCAGTGTGTACAGCAATGATAGTGCTGCAGTGTGTACAGCAATGTTAGTGCTGCAGTGTGTACAGCAATGATAGTGCTGCAGTGTGTACAGCAATGATAGTGCTGCAGTGTGTACAGCAATGATAGTGCTGCAGTGTATACAGCAATGATAGTGCTGCAGTGTGTACAGCAATGATAGTGCTGCAGTGTGTACAGCAATGATAGTGCTGCAGTGTGTATAGCAATGATAGTGCTGCAGTGTATACAGCAATGATAGTGCTGCAGTGTATACAGCAATGATAGTGCTGCAGTGTGTACAGCAATGATAGTGCTGCAGTGTGTACAGCAATGATAGTGTTGCAGTGTGTACAGCAATGTTAGTGCTGCAGTGTGTACAGCAATGTTAGTGCTGCAGTGTGTACAGCAATGATAGTGCTGCAGTGTGTACAGCAATGATAGTGTTGCAGTGTGTACAGCAATGATAGTGCTGCAGTATGTACAGCAATGTTAGTGCTGCAGTGTGTACAGCAATGATAATGTTGCAGTATGTACAGCAATGTTAGTGTTGCAGTGTGTACAGCAATGATAGTGCTGCAGTATGTACAGCAATGTTAGTGCTGCAGTGTGTACAGCAATGTTAGTGCTGCAGTGTGTACAGCAATGATAGTGTTGCAGTGTGTACAGCAATTATAGTGCTGCAGTGTGTACAGCAATGATAGTGCTGCAGTGTGTACAGCAATGATAGTGCTGCAGTGTGTACAGCAGTAATAGTGCTGCAGTTTGTACAGCAATGATAATGCTGCAGTGTGTACAGCAATGATAGTGTTGCAGTGTGTACAGCAATGTTAGTGCTGCAGTGTGCACAGCAATGATAGTGTTGCAGTGTGTACAGCAATGATAGTGGTGCAGTATGTACAGCAATGATAGTGCTGCAGTATGTACAGCAATGATAGTGCTGCAGTATGTACAGCAATGATAGTGCTGCAGTGTGTACAGCAATGTTAGTGCTGCAGTGTGTACAGCAATGATAGTGCTGCAGTGTGTACAGCAATGATAGTGCTGCAGTGTGTACAGCAATGATAGTGCTGCAGTGTGTACAGCAGTAATAGTGCTGCAGTTTGTACAGCAAATATAGTGCTGCAGTGTGTACAGCAATGATAGTGCTGCAGTGTGTACAGCAGTGATAGGGCTGCAGTGTGTACAGCAATGTTAGTGCTGCAGTGTGTACAGCAGTGATAGTGCTGCAGTGTGTACAGCAATGTTAGTGCTACATTGTGTACAGCAATGGTAGTGTTGCAGTGTGTACAGCAATGATAGTGCTGCAGTGTGTACAGCAGTGATAGTGCTGCAGTGTGTACAGCAATGATAGTGCTGCAGTGTGTACAGCAGTGATAGGGCTGCAGTGTGTACAGCAATGTTAGTGCTGCAGTGTGTACAGCAATGATAGTGCTGCAGTGTACAGCAATGATAGTGTTGCAGTGTGTACAGCAATGATAGTGCTGCAGTGTGTACAGCAATGTTAGTGCTGCAGTGTACAGCAATGATAGTGCTGCAGTGTACAGCAGTGATAGTGCTGCAGTGTACAGCAATGATAGTGCTGCAGTGTACAGCAGTGATAGTGCTGCAGTGTACAGCAGTGATAGTGCTGCAGTGTACAGCAGTGATAGTGCTGCAGTGTATAGCAATGATAGTGCTGCAGTGTACAGCAGTGATAGTGCTGCAGTGTACAGCAATGTTAGTGCTGCAGTGTGAACAACAATGATAGTGCTGCAGTGTATACAGCAATGATAGTGCTGCAGTGTGTACAGCAGTGATAGTGCTGTAGTGTGTACAGCAATGATAGTGCTGCAGTGTGTACAGCAATGATAGTGCTGCAGTGTATACAGCAATGATAGTGCTGCAGTGTGTACAGCAATGATTTATTGCGGGTCTGGTTCACGAACATTTGTCAAGGCTTTGCAAACTAATCACCCAAAATTCCTTTTTTTTTTTTGTTCAGCGCCCACACTAATTGTGGTACGTCATCTGTGGCAGTTCCGGTAGTCAAGATGCTGGATGAGACGCCCCGAGGCTACCAAGATGCTGGTCATCCGGAGCAGTAAAAATGTTGAAGGAAATGCATGAACAATGCCCCACAATGGCAGCCAGGATGCTGATGAATGTCTCGATTGTTATTTTGTAGTCTAATTTACAACCAGGATCATTAGTCAAAATCTACTTCATAATCAACTAACAATGATCTTTTTATCCCTCATGGTGTGGAACTATAGTTTAAATTGCACATACACAGTATATGTATACTTACGCAGTGTATATGCACATATGTATAAGAGATATACCCTGCAATCTATATACAAGTGGTGGTATATCATGAAATCTACACCACTGTTTTACTGCTACAAAAATCAATTATTAAACATGATTCAATTTTTGGAAAGCAAAGCTGGGCCTCGGTATATTTATGTTGTCTTTCGAGGTGAGTAATTTTGTTTATAGTAATTTCCCCAAGCTTGATTTTTTTACATGACTGGACGAAATTTTGAGGCTTTGTTCCCTTTGGTTTAGTTTAAGACTTATCCATTATGCGGGGAAAATTAATTATGGCTACTTTTCATTTGTATACCATCAGTCACAAATACTTGAATCCTTAACTCACAATGTATATACGCTAAGAAATATATACTTCTCGATGTATATACCTTGTTGCATTCTATTGGTTGGATGAGTAATTGAGTTTGAAGATCGACAACTATTGAAGGCTACATGCCACCTGTTCACAACCTATCTAGAATATTTTAGTCCCAAAAATAAGGAGTGAAATAAAGTCTGAATGTATAAACGTGGAAACACACATCTTGGTGTATATATCCTGTGCAACCTATTAAATGTTGGTGGTTTAATATATGACTCCTATTATTATTACATTTTCATTACCCTCAATTAGG
The DNA here is from genome assembly GCA_009830355.1 of Cherax destructor. NCBI lineage: Eukaryota > Metazoa > Arthropoda > Malacostraca > Decapoda > Parastacidae > Cherax > Cherax destructor. Next base: position 12,030 of record WNWK01007355.1, on the reverse strand, counting down.
TTTATCCAAATATAATAGTTTCTGTCCATATCTCGATTTTAATTTCCTGTATGACGCAGCAGTTTAAACTGTCACTATAAAACGCAGTTACCAGTTTTTTCCTTTTTTTTTTATAAGGCGGGTTTCAAAATCGTTGTAGATTCCATGAAACTGGTTTGAAAAGTAGTTTTAGTAACTTGTGATATCATTGAGGAGTGGGAAGACATGCTGGCATCAATAACTGAGCTGGGCATAAGCGTACCCCTGGCCACTTAGTGTGGCCTTGGAACACCACGATGGCTGCTGTGCCAGGTTTAAAGCCTATCGACGGAACGATAGTCATTAAGGCAGCTTCTTCCTTTGACCAACCAATCAAAAATGCTTTAATTCACAAGAGATGGATGGAACACTATATATACATCTCAGTGTTACAGACGCATATATATACTTAAAATATATATATATATATATATATATATATATATATATATATATATATATATATATATATATATATATATATATAATATATATATATATATATATATATATATATATATATATATATATATATATATATATATATATATATATATATATATATATATATATATATATATATATATATATATATATATATATATATATGTGCATAAAGATCACAATAAACAGGTGATATCAAAATATGCAAGACAACCACTATGAAAAATAAATTCAGCTTTCGTGACTACTCACATATCAGGGAACTATGAGTAGTCACGAAAGCGCTTGAATTCTTCATTTTTCATAGTGGTTGTCTCTAATATATATATATATATATATATATATATATATATATATATATATATATATATATATATATATATATATATATATATATATATATATATATACATATATACACACACACACACACACACACACACACACATATATATATATATATATATATATATATATATATATATATATATATTATATATATATATATATATATATATATATATATATATATTAGACCGTCCAAAAAATTAAAGTTGTGAAATTGTTCGCTCCACAAGTTTTATTTTGTTACGTTGTTCCTAAGTAACATTCAGACCAATTTTCAGGAAATTTCGTTCAATTTTAGGGGTCGCGCAAAAAGGCGTCTCTCGCCGACAAAAGAGACACTGAAGAAATTTTAATTTTTGTTCCTCTTTCCAATTTTTTCTTAAAGGAGAATGACTGAATCAATAACCAGTTTTTAGCGCTTTGTTGAGGGCGAAACGAGCGAGCGATTATATGTGCATTGAAGAGGAGGTTCCACTCGATTAAAATGAAGCAACGTGTTGGTCATGAATTCTTGGAGGAGAAATCGTCTGTTTTGATCGACCTTCGTCAACCACTGGACTTTGTATTCAACTGAAAAATCACTGAAAGTGGGTGTTTCCCCCATCTGATTTCTCCCACTAAAAGTTGAAAAAAAAAGACGTTAATTTAAATTCTTAATCGTATTCTCCCATCTTTTCTCTTTCGAATTCAGTAAAGAAAACGAAGTGTCAACAGAAAATCTCATGCAGTTCGCTTCTCAAGTTGAACAAACATCGAAATTTGGCCAAACATCCCCTCAAATATTATGGTTTTCTAGGGAGTTAATAATATAATTTATTTCATGAGACTTTCAGATTCAAAAGTAATTATCTCTATCTTATATAGGAAAAAAGTTATTAGCCTCTCAAAAGCATCTGGTCGTGTCGGGTCGCTCATTTGTCACGCCAACTGCCAGTAAGACGTCGCTCCGCTCGCTTGCTCGTAATAATGCTTCCTCGTGTCTACTTGAATAACGAAATAAGGTGGGACTTCAGTCTGTCCCTCTAAAATTCAGACTCGAGAGATCATGGTCAAGAGCCCCTGCCACGGCTCCTTCCACGAACACGGTCCAGGAGGCTGACTTGATCGAGAGCTGACGCAACAGCAGGAGATGCGAAGATGTTCTGTCGCTTGGGAGGCCTCGTAAGCGCTGTCGAGCAATTAGGAGTAGAAGCAAAGTCTTCGTCGCCCTCGGACTCGAGGCTGGAGGAGGACGTGGAAGACAGCTGCTTCGGCCTCTGCCTTCGCCCTTCTCGCCTTCTCTTGTTCATCCCGAAGTCGCTTCCGACTCTCCCTTCCCACTGTCATGAGATCAGGGCCAGACATACTGCAGGAGGTGACATCCTCGCATTGCAGTTGGTAAAACACACGATCCTCTTCGACGGTCATCTGCGCCAGGGCATCACTGGCTCCGATGTCAAAGAGGTCACCGAGAGAGTCCTGGAAAATCCTTGCTTGCGTATCACTTTGCCATCGACTCTTCTTGAGGTTCTGGCATTCCCGCATTAACTTCTCCAACTTCCGCACTCAGGAATCTAACCGCTGGGTAGGGATCCATGCCCTCGTCCAGATGGCACAGCAGGCTTCACAGGACTTCTTGAAGCTTTTTGGGAAAGGTAGGTTCTGCTTCAGGTGAAAGAATTGTGACATGCGAAGTACATCACCTCGCGTTGGAAGCCAGGGGGACACCCAATTACCCACCATTCCCGATGCACTTCGTGTACTCGGTGCTGAGGATGCCATCTGCGATAGAAAGAAACCAAAGATGAAGTTTTGCGCAACCTTTAAATATGCATGAAATGGTACAAATTTTGGCACACAGTACAGGCTCATACAGTGGAATAAAAATTACATTGTGGAACGCACTTCCTTTGAAGTTTTAAAATTAACATGTATATATGGAAAGGTCTATATATATATATATATATATATGATGGGGTCCACCTCTGGTGCAAATTGTGGGACCCATAGCCTCGGAGAAGTGAATAAAAAGGCTTCAAGGAAGAATATTTGGATTTCATTCTTTTTTTTTTACCAATAGGTATATTTTATTACATAATATAGTACAAAAGATTTAAGAGATACATTGTTGATATAAAGATGGCATATACAGTACAAGAGGTGTGAAAGATACATGTCTAGTACATATTGTTACATGTTTGTCACTGATTATAATGCGAAAATCTCATCCAGCTCCTCAGAGCTGGGGCGCATGCCCAAAATACAGCATGCATTACCCCTCTGAACAGCAGCGCTGAGTCGCTGGAACAGAAAACTAGCTGCCCTGGGATCCCTAGTTACCCTGTTGAGTCTTTTGCCCAGCTCCTTGAGGAACTTAGATGCACTCTTTCTCCATGAGTCAAGGGTCTCCGAGCCTATGGGAACAAACATATAATGATGGGCAAGTTCTCCATATTTTCTCGACTTTTGGGACTCCCTGAAGGTGGCAGCTGCCCCTCCTTCCTCCCTGGTGTATTGGAGATAGATATAAGCCAAGGTAGATGCACATGTGTAGTCCCACACCACCTGCTTGCCGTCTGTCCAGGCTTGAAGGGTGATACCATATGGACACTTTTGGCTGCCATCAGATCTGCATAGTTGGGTTGGCTTCCTTACTGCTGGGCATTCGGCTGTTGTGAGGCTCCTCTTGATAATGTTATTAACCTCTTCATGTCTTGCAATCTTTCCCTCGGATTTACGACACACAAGACCATGGTACCCGAATCTGTCTGCTGCTTCACTGCCACAAATACACCTGTGTTCGGCGAGAATAGGGGCGGCAAGTCGAAGGGCAACACCAATGCGGATGGTCTGTGGGTCGAGGCGTGTGCCAAGGCTGGAGTTGGGAACAGCCTATATAATTATAGGCTTTTTCCTGTGCACACTCAGAATCTACAGCAGTGAGTTCCTTAAGGAAGAATGCTCTCTTATTGAACAAGTATTTTCTAAACTTCACTATCCTCATCACTTCATTAGAGACTGCAGATGACAGGCATTAAACATCTTTAACACACCCAGAGAAGACACTGCCGAGAAGAGATACATAGTCCTCCCCACCAACTCCATTGCCAAACACGTTTCCAACATCTTTTCCAATACCTCATTCCAAGTATCTACCTCCACATCCACCACCATCAAGGACATTACCAGTAATAGACAGAACAAGCTTCAATCCTCTACAGGGGTATACACAATCCCTTGTAATGACTGCAGCAAATTATACGTCGGCGAAACATCCAGAGACCTCCAAACATGTATTTCAGAACACCAGTACGCAGGCATATCTGACGATCCAAGGAATGCCTGTGTTCAACACTGAAATTCACACAACCATTTAATCAACTACAGAAACGCAAGACTTGAACTTGAACTTGATGGGGAAGGAAGAAGGATGGGTAAGGATGGAAACATGGGAAATGGTTGGGAGGGGGGAGGGAGGAGGGGTTTATAAAGGTAAGTGGCCTAACCACTTTGGCGCAATATAATAAGTGTGTGTGTATGTAGAGTTATACATGAGTTACTTTTATGCAGTGGGTATGCCTAGTGCCCATCAGTTGCACACAGATATACGGCTGTATAACAGCATGCTACTGAGTTGGAGGAATGCATACAAGTTGTAATATTTTTTTTTTTTTTTTTTTTTGAGGTCGGAGGCAAGGCTGCTGCAACAGGTGGTAGTTGCTGGGATTTCGATGTTGTTGGTGGCTAGCCCGGAGCTGGTCAAGCAGTTTCTGAGGTGGTGTCCTATAGTAGGAAGTTCTTGAGTGTTACAAGGTTAGTTGTAAGATGTCGTTTGATAAAGCTAGGTCACCCATAAATGGGGAGTATTTATCTGCGTTGCTGGACGTAGACTGGGTCTGGTGGTATCCACTCTTCTGGTTCAGCGGGGAGGTCACACAGGATTCTTGGTCGTGGGTAGTTGTCCTTGTGAATGTAACGTCTGACTCTTTGTTGCAGAGTCATTCTTTGGGTTCAGTGGGGAGGAGTGCTGATGACATAGTCGGTAGTGTTTATTGGTTGAGAGGGGGGGTTTCTCTATCAGGTACATAGAGTTCTTGCATGCCATATAGCTGTCTCTTGTTTAGTTTGTCTATTCTGACATTAATTGCAGCGATGTCTTGTTGAATATGCAGGTCTTCCATCCTGATTCTGTCTCTGAATCTGGTTCCAGTGATAAATCGGAGGGCTTTGTTCCGGACCCGTTGAAGCCGCAGCATGTTGGTTTTAGTTGTTAGTGATATGGGTACATGGGGGTATCCTAACAACGGTCTGATCATCTTCTTATAGAGGTGCTTCTTGATGTGGGGAGGGGCTTCTTTGAATCTGAATAGTTGGCCGAGGCGGCTTTAGCTAGGTTCACTTTTTTAGAGATATGAGAAGTGGAGTGAAGTAATCTGTCGATCTCGTATTCCAGGATCTTGTTAGGGTTTCTGATATCGACCCGTGAACCTCTTATGGAGATACCTCCTTTGCCCTCTATGGTAGCTGGGAGACAGCCAATGGTGCTGATGAGGACTTTTTCTGGGTTAGTTGTGATTCTCCACTTTTTCTCCCAGTTAGCTGTTCTTCTTAATTCCTCATTCATTTTCTCTATTACTCTCGCAAGACTTATCGCCAGAGAAGACAACACTCAATACCAAAGAATACTGGAGTCATCACTTATCTGTATATCCAACAACTTCAACCAGAACAACGGCTTCTACAACATAGCTGAACCCCTTGCCAAGAAACTTCTTCATCGCTATCCCACGTAAGAACATAACAATCGAGGAACACTGCAGAAGGTCTACTCATATACTTATCCAATCTCTTTTTAAAGCTACCCAAGGTTTTAGACTCTATCACCCTACTCGGAAGATCGTCACATGCAGCATTCTCCACCTGACTCCATCCTATAAATACTCACGTACCTTTTACCCAGGTAGATCTGTTTGTGACTTGATAAAGCCCAGTGTGTGGTCGAAACGTTGTCAATAAATGATAGGATTATACTGCTTTAGTGTTTATATTTCCACCTTATTTATATACCCCTTATTAATACCCATCTTCCACTTATATACCTCGATCATGTCTCCCCTCATTCTTCGTCTTACAAGTGAATGTAATTTAAGGGTCTTCAATCTTTCTTCATACGGAAGATTTCTAATGCTATGAATTAACTTTGTCATTCGTCGCTGAATGTTTTCTAACAAATTAATATCCATTCAGTAAAATGGAGACCAGAACTGAGCCGCATAATCTAGGTGAGGCCTTACTAATGATGTATAAAGCTGCAGTATAACCGCTGGACTTCTGTTGCTTACACTTAGAACATAAGAACATAAGAAAGAAGGAACACTGCAGCAGGCCTACTAGCCCATGCGAGGCAGGTCCAAGTCTCCCACCGGCTTAAGACAATGCCCCAACCCAGCCAGGTCAGGTTACATTCACTTACGGAAGGAGCACGGCATCTGACCTAGTAGCACAAGCTAGTCAGGACCAACTCACATCCACCCGCACCCACTCATATATTTATCTAGCCTATTTTTAAAACTACACAACGTTTTAGCCTCTATAACTGTAATCAGGAGTTTGTTCCACTCATCGACAACTCTATTACCAAACCAATGCTTTCCTATATCCTTCCTGAATCTGAATTTATTCAACTTAAAGCCATTGCTGCGAGTCCTGTCAATACTAGATATTTTTTAGCACGCTATTTACATCCCCTTTATTTATTCCTGTTTTCCATTTATACACCTCAATCATATCCCCCCTAATTCTACGCCTTTCTAGAGAGTGCAGATTCAGGGCCCTCAGTCTATCTTCATAGGGAAGATTTCTGATACATGGGATCAACTTTGCCATCCTCCTCTGTAATACGGTGACCAAAACTGTGCAGCATAATCTAGATGAGGCCTAACCAAGGATATATAGAGTTGAAGAACAACCTGAGGACTCCTATTATTTATGCTTCTTGATATGAAGCCAAGGATTCTGTTCGCTTTATTGCGAACACTTATGAACTGCTGTCTTGGTTTTAGATTACTGCTAACAAGAACTCCTAAATCCTTTTCTCAATCAGTAGTATTAAGATCTACATTATTTAGTTTATATGTGGCATGGTTATTGTCCTGTCCAATATTTAGAACTTTGCATTTATCTATATTAAACTGCATCTGCTACTTCTTGATATAAATCCCAGTAATCTATTTGCCTTATTACGTAAGCTTATGCATTGCTCTCTTGGTTTAAGGTTGCTGCTTACCATAACCCCCAAGTCCTTTTCGCAATCTGTATGGCTAAGTTCTACATTATTTAACTTATAAGTTATGGACACTCCCTAGCTTCAGAACCTTGCATGTATCTACATTGAACTGCATCTGCCACTTTTCTGACCACAAATTAAATTTGTCTAAATCTTCCTGAAGTTCCATGACATCTACGTTTGAATCAATTATTAATGTAAATTATGAAAAACAGAGATCCTAAAACTGATCCTTGCGGAACGCACTAGTGACTAATCCCCATTCAGATTTAACCCCATTAATGGAAACTCTCTGTTTTCTATTGGTAAGGCATGCCTCTATCCATGCTAGAACTTTACCTCCTATACCATGAGCTGCCACTTTTCTTAAGAGTCTCTTGTGAGGTACTTTATCAAAGGCTTTACTAAAATCCTAATAAACAATATTATGTAGTACAAGAATGGTATACAATACCGACAAGATGAAATTAAGACACATGTGCAACATCTGGGTGTCTTTATTGTAGACATTTCGCCATCCAGTGGCTTTATCAATACAAATTCTAGGACATAATTTGAAGACAGTAGAACTATATACAAAAGATGAGGTAATCAGTCACTCAGCCTTGGAGTTGGTGTGAAGAGCACCGAAGTCGTGGAGGTTCTGGAGCAGAGGCTGTTGTTGTTGTATGTTCGCCGGTACATCCGGCCCGGGTCTTCTCCAAATGGTGACCCGGCATTGGCCCCCTGGGTAGAGGGTGTCGGTCATCTTCTTCTTTCTTTCTTTCTTGCTGTGGCTCCCCATGATGGGGAGTGTCTTCTGACGTCGCATCTTCATCAGCAGATCTTGGTACTTCAGGCTGTGGTTCTACCTACATAGGAAGAAGAAGGATGGGGGATAAGAAAGAAGGAAGTGAGAGAGAGAATAGCTATAGTGGGTAGTCTTGGTCGTCGTCGGGGTTCTCCGGTGTCGTCATCGAGGGGGCGGGTGGGTGGCTAGGACTGGGAGCAGTGTCTCCAAGTCATGGGTGGCCAGGTAAACCAGCCGGGCTGCTTTGTCCTCGCAGGTCAGATCCCCAGGTGCCATCGGGAAGTGCCTGCGGCGGATGGACGTCGTCGCAGGACAGTCAACCATGTAGTGAACTAGAGGCTTTGGAACCATCCGGTCGCAGTGGCGGCAAAGCTCCTCACTCATGCGTTCGATGAGGCGCAGGCGGTGGATGCTGACTTGCAGCTCCCTGTTCAGTTTCCTCATGTTGGGTGGGGGCTCCCTACGTGTCGCTCTGTCATACCAGTGCCAGCTCCGAGATGCTCCCGGTGCTGGTAGTGGGCGTCTGGCTGCCGAAGCTGCCCCCAGGTGCACCTGCCTGTGGCTAATGGCAATTGTAGTCGCAGGTTGGGCCGCAAGTGTGGCAGACTTAGCCGCCCCATCCGCCGCATCATTCCCAGCAAGGTCGATGTGGCTTGGTATCCAATTGATTGTTGCTTGCCGTCCCTGCTCGTCAAGTGAGTGTAGGTCTCTTCTGATGGCGGTGAGGAGCCAGATGTTATCCTTGGGCTCCCTATGCATGATGGCCTGTATCGCCGCCCTGGAGTCGACGTGGATGACTGGAGGTTGGTGGTGTTCCAGGAGCGCATGTTGGATGGCCCTCTGGATGGCATGGAGTTCTGCCTGTAGGATGCTGCAGTGGTCTGGAAGGCGCCAGCCAGCCGTTAGGGAGGAGTGATATATCCTGGAACCCATGCAGCCGGCCTTGGGGTCTCTTGATCCATCAGTGTAGTACACTGCACGCACACCCGGGATGCTCTGCTGCAGCAATGCTTGCAGCTGCCCACCGCTGCAGCACGCGCTGTGGTCACTGCAGGTTTGCAAGGTGGATTACGACAGGTTCTGGTGCACATGGCGGTGGCACAGTGTACCCATCGACTGGCCGGTCGCATCCCTTGTCCTCGAGGAGCGGCATGGGCAGGAGCTCCTTTGTCACTTCCGCAGCCGACCACAACCATAGTCGGACACGGCCCCCTGCGAAGTCACCTCGCTGACGGTCAAGGAGGTCTCTCAGCAGGCGCTCACCGCCCGGTAGCTGGACAAATTTGGCTAACCTCCTGGCAGCAACAAGGGCGATCCTGTCACTTAGGGGCTGCAGTTGGGCCTCTCTGTTCAGAGTCACTGTGTTGGTCCAGCCCGGGGCCCCCAGCATGACCCAAGCCGCAGCATTTTGTACAACGCTGAGGCGCTTGAGACATGAGGAATGAGCATGGGCCAGGGTGATTGCACCATAGTCGACTAGCGAGTGCACCGCCTGCACATAGAACATCCGGAGAATATCGTGGCTGGCACCAGTCCTAGGATTGGCCATGGCACGCATGGCCGTGACACGTTGCATGGCACACTCCCTGACATACTCTGCCTGCTTGCGGAAGGAGAGTCGGCTGTCAATCCATATACCAAGATACTGGTAACTGCTGACCCAGTCCAGGTTGATGTCTGAGATCTTCAGCCTGGTATCAGGCACCTTGGCACGAAAGATCATGGCCTTGGACTTGTCCGCCGAGATCTTGAGGCCAAGGCGACGGCAGGTGGTATCTAGCAGGCTGAGGTCGCATTGGGCTTTGCGCAACAGTCCGGGCTTCCAGATGACAATGAGTGCCAGGTCATCAGCGTAGCTGAGCAGTCGGGTGCCTGCTGAGAACGTCAGCTGCACCAGCTCATGCATCAGCACGTTGAAGAGAGTTGGGCTGAGGACTCCGCCCTGCGGGGTGCCATTTTCCAAGGCCCTGAGGGCAGAAGCCTGCCCCTGGAAGCGTCCAGGGACTGGAGCCCAAAGTTTTGATAGCTGAGCAAGTTACAAAGGTAATGAACTAACAAGCTACAAAGGTAATGAAACATGTAAGTAAATTTACTTACTTTTATACATGGTTACAATCATGAACAAATTATAAAGCAATGAACAATTCACTAGTCTACACCCGGTCACAACTGTAATGAGTTCTTGGTGCAAATTTTATTGTTGGGTCACACACACACACACATATACATACACACTTACATATACACATACACACACACATACACACACATATACACATACACACACACACACACCTCCCCTTCTCCCTCTCACACACACACCCTCCCCCTCTCTATACCTCCCCCACTCTATACCTCCCTCTCCCACTCTCTATACCTCCTCCCCCATCTCCCCTCCCTATCCCTCCCCCTCCCTCTCCCTACCTCTCCCTATCCCTTTCCCTCTCCCTACCTCTCTATACCTCCCCTTCTCCCTCTCACACACACACCTCCCCTCTCTATACCTCCCCCACTCTATACCTCCCTCTCCCACTCTCTATACCTCCTCTCCCCCATCTCCCCCTCCCTCTCTCTCCCTACCTCCCTATCCCTCTCCCTCTCCCTACCTCTCTAGTACTAGCAATATTCTAGCTTAATATCTAGGAGAGTAGTCCAAACTTTCTGAAAACCTATATCCCCACTCTCTCCCTCAAACGCACACCCCCTCTCCCTCTCTATACCCCTCCCCTTCTCCCTCACACACAAACCCTCCCCTCTCTCCCTCCCTCTCTATACCTCCCTCTCCCCTCTCTATACCTCCCTCTTCCCCATCTCCCCTTCCATATCCCTCCCTCTCCCTCTCCCTACCTCCTCTCACTCCCCCTCTCCCTCTCTCTCCCTCTATCTCTATCTTCCTCCATCTCTCTACCTCCCTCTCTCTCCCTCTACCTATCTCTCTTCCTACCTCTCTACTTCCCTCTCTCTCTCCCTCTCCCTCTTGCTCTCTTTCTCTCTCCCTCTATCCACCCTCTTCTACATCTCCTCTAAGATATCTCTCTCCCCCCACCCCCATCCCTATCCTATCTCTGTTTCTCCCTCAACCCCTTCCTCACCCCTCTTTCTCCTTTCTCCTGACACCTCCATACATCCACAAGGGACTCAGCGGGAAGATGGGTGGCTCAGAGAGGGTGTCAACAAGGAAGAAGATGGCCGATCAGGGAAGGCAACAGTGGGAGGAGGAAATTTCTAGAAGAACATAAGAACATAAGAAAGAAGGAACACTGCAGCAGGCCTACTGGCCCATGCGAGGCAGGTCCAAATCTCCAACGGCTTAAGCCAATGCCCCGACCCAGCCAGGTCAGGTTACATTCACTTAAGGAAGGAGCACTGCATCTGACCTAGTAGCACAAGCTAGTCAGGACCAATTCACACCCAACCGCACCCACTCATATAATTGTCCAGCCGACCACCTGGTCAGGTCACTTCCACTTAAGGAATTAGTACAGGTCAGGTTACATTCACTTAAGGAAGGAGCACTGCATCTGACCTAGTACAAGCTAGTCAGGTCCAAACTCACACCCATCCACACCCACCCATGTATTTATCTAACCTATTTTTAAAACTACACAACGTCTTAGCATCTATGACGGTACTCGGGAGTTTGTTCCACTCATCCAGGGAGACAGGGAGAAGGAATGGGAGAGGAAGATATTGGTGATCACCGAGGAGCTCGATGAAAGGGAAAAGGAATGGGAGAGGAAGCTATTGGTGATCAGCGAGGAAATGGAGAAGAGGATAGCTGAGGAGAGTAGAAAATGGGTAATGCAAGCCAAAAAAGCAGAAGCCAAGATCCAGACCCTAGAAGAGAAGCTGCAGGGACTGACACAGAATAGAGACAATAGTACCTGGCAGGAAACAACGCTTGGAGCTTGTGCACCAGGCACAGCCACAGGGAATGAGGAGAAAGGAGGAGAACTCGGGTATGCACAGGCACTGGCAGGCACACATGGGGCCCGAAGCAAGACGAGCAGGATAACAACACACGAGAGGGATATAGAAGAAGCAGCCAGGGTCACGAAGAGCACCACAGGAACAACGAATGGGAGCACAGAAACAACATATGAGAGGGTAGACAAAACAGCAGACACGCTAAACATGGAGACCCCAACAACACACTGCAGCGGAC